>WOGN01006529.1:288-12390 GCA_015342105.1 Leptinotarsa texana | reverse complement strand
ATACGGCAGAGAATTATAAATATTTGTAGAGATATTGACGTTACTGTGTTCGAAAATGTTCTGCGTGAAATATCGGATAGGCTTTTCATGTGTCAAGAAGAAGCTTATTACCTTATATTATCTTGTTAAATGTCATTGTAATCAGGCAATTATTAAAAATTCCGGCATTTTGTAGTTGTTGAAGATATTGACATTATATTCTAGGGTTGTGAAGCATTTGTCAAGAGCTTCAAAAAGATGTGTCACAAGACCTCCGTTCCATTGAATTTTTTTCCTAGAGGGCGCCCATTCGCCATCTTGAAAATTTCATCTGTCAATTTCATTTCAAAATAAAGTATTCATGCAGTAATTTCATTATCCTAAATTTCAATCTTTTGAGTTGACCCGTTCAAAAAATAAAATGGGGGAAGGACATCAAAGAAATGCAGTATACACTGTGATTCTCAAGACAATGGAATTATTGGCTCTGGTGAAAACACAACAGAAATTAAACGAGAAGAAATTCAGTCTCTAGTATTATATGAATGGTTTAATTGGTACTGTAAGGTTTTTATGAAGCACTCCGCATTGTTAATTTTTTTATTGAAAATAAAAACAATCCAACAAATGGTATTGTAGATATTCAGTTATTCGATCCACATGAATTTTTGTGACGCAAGTTCAGATACAATCGGAATAGTCTTTAAAAAGAACAATAGCCAGAAACACAAGTTGAGAAAGACCAAAAAAAGAAACCGATTAACGGAAATGAAAAATCAGCAACTAATAATAGTGGTTATATGTTGAACGAAAGTCATTTTCAGTGAAGATTTTTTTAATGATTAATAAAACATTTTTCTTTGTAAAAAATCCTTTCAATTTACGGAGGAACAAAACGGAGTGTAACAAGTTTGCGTTTGTACACTTGTATACAGTTTATCGGCGTAGAGAGATATCTTCATACGCTCGGACCTCGGGAGGTCACTGGTGAAAAGAGAATACAGCGTGGAAGAGAGAACAGTACCCTGTGGCATTCCAGGGAGGATCTCTCTGTTGTCGGACTCTAACCTGAAATGTTCTGTTTTTCAAAAAAGACCCAATCTTGGTTTGACGACGTTTCGATTGTTAGTATCCACAATCATCTTCGGGTGATAATTGGTCTTATTCCTCCGAGATCTGAGTATAGTAAAAGGTCGCTAGAGTGCTTTCACCTTTCCCCCTTCACTTTTTCCGCTTCATTGGTTTTTAGCGGGAGATGACCGTTTGGCAGGAATTGGTCGTTTTCCCTTGATTAGAGGTTTCCATATGTTACGTATTTCTACGCTAGCTTGACTAAATGCGTTGTTGGACAAAATATACTCGGCCTCTTTGAACCAGTGTTTTTCTTTGTTGATGTTATGTTGATGAGTCCAAAAATGCTCTGCTATTCTGGATTTGCTGGTTTCTCCTCGCTGCGTGTGTTATTTGTGCTCAGCAACGCGGATTTTCAATGGCCTCACAGTTTTCCCGATGTATGATTCTCAGCACTCGCAGGGTACCCGGTTATTGCAGTTCTTAGATCTTCAGATGATGTGATGCTGCAGGTTTCTCCGGGTTTTCCTGCAGCTGAAAAAGCAAATGCGTTACTGGAATCAATCAAGTCGCCCCGGAGCGCCAATTAAGGCAGGCTCCTCCTCCCTCGTCGGACAGACGCTCAGTGTTTAGTGTGCGTTAGACATATAACTTTGACAGTATTATAAAAATCTAAGTAGCAAGCATGTAATATTCTTTTATTTATTTTGTGTATGCACATTATTATAACATTTATTTGATCCTAAAAAGTAATAATTGGCTTATGGAAGCTATAATATATGTACATACACAAATTATCAATAAGAGATTTTATTAATAAATAGCCTTTCCTTGAATAATCATATTAATATACATAAAATGCTTTTCTCAAGCTAAACAACTTCAATAATAAATAGTTCAACTTAGATTAGCTCACGTTAGTTAGTTCAAGATTAGTTCAATCGTCTTTGATAAAGTACTCAATCTCAAAAGTGATGCGGCAATGACCGAAGTAATCTATTTTGCTGTGATCCGCATCTAATTATAAAAATGTACGCTCTGAAAACTATTCAGTAATATTTATTACAACATTGGTGATACTGAGAAAACAGAATTTAAACAAACTCTCAACGCAGTCAAGCTCATAATCTCGAATAGGTGAGAGCAGATAAAATCTAACGACGCATAGACAGAAAACATCCCGGAAATGAATTAGTTTTTACGATTCCACTTTTGCGTCAACATCCGCTTAGATTTTATGTCACCACACAGAAATTGTTTTACGACGAGCCTCATCTCCCCAGAGGCCAATCATGTTTAAACTAGACCGGTCGCCATATTGAGTCATAAACCAATGACAATTAGCCATAAAGCGTTTATTGCTCGAACTAGCGCGTTCAAAAACATCTTTGAATTACTTCGAATGGGCTGCAGAGGGCTATTCTCTTTAGATTATGGTTATTATATGGGTCGCTTTCCGATATTAGAAATGGGGTGGTGGTCCTTAAGGGAAAACGGGAAATGTTGGACATTGCATTTTGAGGTTGTATGGTGTCAATCAGAGAATTGATTCTACTAAAATTTTCAATTCAAGGAGGTTTTTCCCTTTCGTATTTACGTAAAAATAATTACATGGGAACCTATTTTGTACTGTGACAGTCAAATTTTGCAACATCGCCGAAATTCCTTTCAAAAATGTCTCATCCGTATTTCGTTTGGAATTAAATGTACCCACTCACCTAGACTGCTTAGAAATAATGAAAGATGAAGAAAATATTTCGACTTGGTACACCACTGTGTGTTCAACACTTTTTTAAATGTGGTGCATTTGTAGATGAATCAGGTACTCATGGGATGAGCTACCGTTTTAGCGCTGGTCGTTTATCTCGCCATTGTGCAATAAATGATGTAATCAAAAGGGATTTAAGTTAAAAAATGGCCGGATGGCATGACACTTGTTCCATGGAAAAATGGCAAATCTGTTGTTCGGGACTTTACTTTGTGGATACATTAGCAACTTGCCATCTTCCTGCTACTTTTCCGAAAGCTGATGCTGCTGCATCTTTAGGAGAAAGTTCCAAACTACGAAAATAACAGAATTTGGGAAATGATTATATATTTAGTTCAATAGCTGTTGAAACTTGGTGTTTTTGGCTGTGTAGCATTATGTTTCTTCAATGAAATTGGAAAAAAGGTAACCAATGAAACCCACTCATTAAGAGCCACATCTTTTCTCATTCAGAAAATTAGTATAGCCATCTAAAGAGGAAATACGGTTTCGTTTTTTGGTACCTTTCCTGATTCTAAAAAACTTGATGAAATTTACATGTTTCCTGAAAACCGACTTTATAAAGAAAAGAAAGGTAATAATAACAAACCACTTTATGGAATTAAAACAAAAGCAAATGGAAAAAATACTTCCTCTTAGCAAAATTCTGAAATGGTTTCTAAAGATATTCCGAATTTTTTAGTAATAAATTCTTGAGTCAAAACCCTTGGGCTAAATGGGTAATCCAATCTTCATCAAACACGAGATGGTTATTGGAATATTTGAGAAAGGATGATTTCATGAAAGATATCAATACTGGTATTTCTAGTATGGAGGGTGCTTTGAATAATGAGTATGCAGAAGCTTATGTTCCAGTTACCACATTTGAAAAAATATTTAGTAACGGGTTATTCAATTCTAATTGAACATTCAGTAAATTATCCAAATTCTTGAATGTATTGATTCCTAATCATTCTAGAAGATTGTGTTTCAAACTCTTCTCTTGAAATGTAACATGTCGTATTCATGATTGAACTCAAGTCCTTCTACTAAAAGGTGATTTGCAAATGTGGAATTGGTCTTTCTATTTACAAAACTACTTCTATGCTCTTTTATTCCTAGGGAAAATGTTTTTCCTGTTGGCCAATATACAGTTTTGGGCATCATCGGGATGTATCATTTGAAAATGAACTGGGACTTCCTTACACTGGAATATGTAACCAACTCCACTCTGAAAGTTAGGTTTTTATGGAATCAGAGGTGAGACATTCCGTTTTTTCAAATTTCGTCTCAACAATGTAACGCAGTCAGTGTACTTTGATAATAAATCGTCTGAGTATAAAAAAGATGACCATAGTGTGCCTAGGGGCTCCCTGCTGGGGCCACTCTTATTCTCTTCTCCTATCCAGTCCAATAAAACTCATATCCTTCCAACCTCTGATTTGATAATTGGAGCAGAAATATGGTTCACAATGAAAAATTTTGACTTTGATGAAGATTATCGTCTGATAGAATGCGAATCCCGGTCATTTAAGCTACTTTGAGTTACTTTGTAAGAGAGTTTGAGTTGGCAACCACATATCATCCACAGCCTATGTAGAAAACTATCTTCCAAGTAAACTGTCTTCCTAGGTGTTTTAACCCAAAGAAGGTCAATAAAAACTATTTTTCTGAACTTGCTGAAACGTTCGAAATTTTCGATAAGTTATTATGCCAAATATTAGCTTATTAGGAATTATTCCACTCTCATCGGAATTATGGAAATTTTCAGTGGGAAATTCTATTCTATAAGAGTTTTTCAAATTCAGAAATGTGTTCTGGGAATTATGGCTGGTGATTCTTAGAATTCTTCATGTAGAAAACTTTTTAAAAGATTACAAAATGTGTCCAAATTGAAGGAAAATTGGAAGTTTTGTTGATAAGTAGAATTTAGGACCTCTGACGTGAGATGAATCTATTGAAAACGCGTTTTCCTAACCAGAACGAAATTCCGTCTCTCGACGCGCGTTTCGCTACCCAAGCGGGCATCATCAGGAGATGTTTGAGACTCAATCATCTCCTGATGATGAGTTTTCGTAATTATCCAGCAAGAGATTCTTCGAAGCTCAGGCCACATAGTTATAAATGAATATAATTGAATATTTTTGCTTTCATTTGAAATACATTCTTTCGAATTCTTAGCTAATCCTGATATTCGACGTAAATGAAAAGTATACATTGTTGTGAGATGAAATGAATTTGCTGATTTATTCAACTTAAATTAATTATGATGAATCGGGTGGTGCCAGTTCTGATAAGTTCATATTACGGATGCAGTAAAATATATCACGGTGAGTCAAACCACCGCTTCCTCAGGTACATTCCGCGACTCCTCCCATAAATCCAGGCCCACCTCCGCTCAGGAAGGATACACGTACGCGAACCATTTTCGTCCTTGCTTCTAGTCGGCAGGATGTCGTAGACTAAGAGGCCAATTACTATGATAATGTTCAGATATGAGCAATTAGAGTAAAGAGCCGGCACTCGGAGTTGCAGAAAGCACCGTCGAGGCCCGACAAGCTTGGAATATTCAAAGAGGCAGGAACAGACACGTCTCTGCTGTTAAGATAACCGCTCGACATGTATTTCCATAAGACGAGGTGGTTTATTCGTACGCTGTTTCTGGGTAAAGTCGAGAGGTTTATTTTTCGTAGAGGTTTATTGTAATATACGTGGAATTGTGAAGGAGGCAACGACAGAAACTTTGTACCAATTTCTTGGAAGCTAGTATTTGTTGCATGTAATGTTTATACAGTTCGAAATGTACGTTATGATTATAAGTAATAAATTTGAAAACATGTAAAAAATTGTCTGTTGTCTTCAAGACAACAGTTTGTAGAATGACTAACCATATCTAAATATGAAGTGATATTACTGAAATGATCTGTTCAAGTGGCACAAGTCCAGTAGTAGATCTTTTTTTACTTGACAATTCGAAAAATTTAAATCTGTCAATGTATGAAGCTTTTACAGGGGTATATCCAATTTGTAGATAATGTTAACAGTAATTTGTACTTCGTGCTTCGTTTCCTCCTGTTCATAAAAGAGGGCATATGCTTCATCGCTCAAAAGTGCTTTTGGCGAAATTGGGAACACGTGTGAATTATTGTATTCATGCCACGTGCCACTATATGGGTGACTACAATATGCTGTGTAATGTCCGTTGTAAGTAATCCCACTGTGATTTGAAAGTGCATATAGATTATAACGACAAAGAGCCACATTGTCTGCTGCATAACTGCTCATATCTAATCCATCTGAAGAAAAGTCAATGGAAACATTCAATTTACTTCTGAACCTGTTGGAGAGAATATTTTCAAGTGAATTACTGAAATACGGGGAAACTTATAGATTGACAAGGACTCCTTTGCTTGCACCTCGAACACATTGGTTTTTCATCTCATTCCAGAGTTTCTTCTCTTGTGAAAGAATCCAAGAAATGTGACAAACTCAATTGGCCAGTTCTTTGTGGTATGGGAAGAGACAAATCCCAGAAAGGATTAAAGGTTACTTACTGATGAGTGTCCACAGCCTGTGCACTTCATAGTGGATTTTGATTGACCAACGAAATAGTCTACAATCTTGGAGTTGTTCATATTCAAATATCTCTGCCAGGAGTCTTGTACTTTTCCGTTATCGCTCAATTTTTCGTCAATCTTAGTTAGGATCGGTTCAGGTTTCTCAGTAATTCTGTTGAAGTTCTCATGTAAACCTTCTAAAAGATATCGAAAAAATTCGTGGGCGTCTTGATGGGCAGAACACATGAATTGAGGGGAAAATCTTTGAATCTGATTTTTGAAGTAGACTGTGTTAGTTACTCTATCAGATGAATCTTCTGACCACAATTCCTTGTAATTTAATCAACAAATTAAATTAAGATTCTACATCTAGAAAGCAAAGGCGGTTGTGATTTCAATTATGATTTTCCTTCAATTCATTACTGATATAACTTTCCAAAGTTGAAAAATAGATTGATTACGATTTGTATCTAAGAGTCAACCTAACATTGAGTTTCAAAATGTAAATATGATGACAAAATTTTCTTAGCGATTCCTCTTGAATTTTTCACAGTGTAGCGACAGAAAGTATAATCACCACCAGCTGAGAAACTAAGAAAAGCACGTTGATCTTGGTGTGAGAGGAGGGCAATTAAGCATCTCGTCCTAATTATGGCAAAATGGCGTACTTAGTGCCGACTCGTCTCGGGGTGTATTACTCGAAAGACGCCGATAAGATCATTCCTCGGTATATATTAGAGCGCGTTCCGCATTGAATTCGGAATTAAGAAGGCTAAATGGCGAAGGCGTGTTTCGGTGTCGTTATGCTCTGATGAGATTTCGTATGAATGTTCAAAAATAAGGTTTCTGTGCGTTTACAGTGAGTGACATTCTATTCTATACGTGGATATTGAAGAAAATATTTAATTGAATTTTTAGCACAAATTATTAATGAACTTATATCAGCAATTAAGGCCTAAAAATATGTTCGGGGAACCTGAAGAATAGATTCACTCCCTTCATGAAAATGTACCATTGGAAAGGAAGAAGAGAGGTTATTATATTTCAGTGCAGCGTTTTCAATTATGACATTTGGTATGTGACATTACTGAAAGAATTTCAATTTGAAAGATAGGTAGCAATATTAACTTTCACTCATAACTTGTTCATGGTGAAGTAATATATCCAACAATTCTGAAAAAAATTGAAAGCTCCACTTCAATAAAATTGAAAATTTTGTACCACTGACAGTTCCAAAAATGAATAACGATAAATACAGACTCTGTCAATTAATCAATGTTTTATGGTAAAACATAATTGATTATTCAAATCCCACTTTATGACATATAATATAATATAATATGATGTGATATGATATGATATGATATAATATAATATAATATAATATAATATAATATAATATAATATAATACCAGGGTTCAGTTTGTTAAATACTGAATTTTGATTTGATAACATACTCTAGAATATACTTATCATAGTAGTGATGATGTGAAAATGTGAGGTTGATTTGGTTAATGAAAATTCAAAATGAATGCATGTACCTTTATGCATGTATTTTTTTAAATTAATATTTCATGTTCACTGATCGAAAGAAAACGAAATCATTCGCACTAAAAACTCTTTCTCACAATCCACATAAACACCTCGTCCCAACCCAGTGACTTTCCGGAAAACAAATTGTTATGCAAAATCATTGAAATGCAAAGGTACAACTCCTTATTGGGGTTTCCGTTTCGAGTAAATTGAATTAGCGGTGTTTGAAACAATGTTGTTAAGCAAGTTAGATTAGGGAAACAGTATTTTAATTGTACATTAAAAGTCGGCGCATGCAGGGGATGGTTGCTCGCAAGAGATTTTCACCAGTGGCGTACAGGATTTTAGTAAGTTTATAGAATATAAGGTTCATGTTCTAAGATATATTTCAGTCATTTCACTTTCCATGGGCATGAAATTTTTTTGCAATTTGATAAACGTTTTCATAGTGCATTTCATTAGGAATCACACGTAAACAGGGATTACCACGAAAACACATTTAATTTCCATGCCATTAATAATAACGAAGTATATGAAGCGATTTTAAACCATTGGTCCGGACTTACTGAGTATCAAGATGCTATTACATTTTTGCCCTTATATCACTCATATTTTCGATTATTGAAGATGAATTCAATATTCTACCACCTAGTCAATCTGGTTTCGCAGCAAATCTTAGCTGCACAATTGCATTACTAAAAGTAGTTGATGACATCCAAAGGTCAATAGATGATAATAAACTTTGCCTTCTAGTTCTGCTCGATTACTTAAAGGGGGTTGACTGCATCAACCATATACTTCTTATATCTTTTCTGAATTACCTTGGATTCGCACCGAGTGCAACAGAACCGATCACAATATGTCACCTTCAAAAACTCTACATCGAATATCATCAATATCTATAACGGTGTTTCGCAAGGGTCTATATGGAGCCCACTACTATTTATATTATATACATCTGCTATGCCGATGATACTCAAATCTACATAGAATGCGATGAAGATATTTTTGCCATAACACTGAAAAAACTTAATGATGACTTACGTTCCTTGATGAAATTATCAACCAAATATTGCTCAACTGTAAATCCCTCTAAGTCAGTAGTTATGCTCTTTGGAAGGACATTATCACGTAAACGCAATCTAGATAAGGTTTATATAACTACAAACGGAGATGAGTTACCTCTTAAGGATATTTCTAAAATTAGGACTATACCGCGACACTTCTTCAAGATTCACTCGACACGTATCGCAAATTGTGAAACGAGGGTACAGCAATCAATATATTCTAATAGAACACTGTTGAACAAAACAAACAAAACGACCTTGTGCGAATATTTAGTGTTGTCACGTGCTAATTTTGCGGACATAGTATATTCTGGTCCCAATCTCCTTCAAGCTGACAAGAATAGATTACAAAAGCTACAGAATACATGTGTGAGGCTGATAACTGGAATAAAAAGACACGACCAATTATCACACAATTTGAAAGATATCGGATGGCTAAATATGGAGTCGCGACGCATTCTACATTCTACTGTCTTGTTTCATAAAAAAATCAATGACAAGACACCAAGTTATCTTTATAGAAAAATCAGTTACAGGACGGACGTACACAACCTCAATATTTGATTCCGAAATCAGCTTACCACACCAAAACATAAAACCTCTCAATTCAGAGGCTCTTTTTTAATTTTTCTACCCTGGTTATACAACCGGTTACCGAATGGATGTATGCATAATACTTCTAATGAGGTGAAAAAGGAATTTAAGAGAGATATTTAACTGGGTATTTTCACTATATCTTGAGACCTGTCAAATAGGTATTTCAATATCTGTATCATATCTTATATACCATACAGTTATAAATTGTTATTTATTTATTCTCACTCAATAATTATAATCTTCATTTGTATTTATGCATAATTATTATTTTTGAAATTAAATTGTAAATAGGAATAAGGTTGGATAGAAGAGCAAGTTTTGTCCATGTGTGAACATGGGCGAAAAATTAATCCTGTCATTTGATGAGAGCTATGTATGTACTGATTACTTATGTATGAAATTATCAATTAAACCAATTATTATTATTATTATTTCCATGATTATTATTAAGGAGGAACACTAATTTAGGAGAAAATTCAAAAACACCATATATATGTTATCCAATAACGCATTTAGCCAAGTTAGAGTAGAGATACGCAACATATGGAAACCTCTAATCAAGCGGAACATGACCAACTCCCGTCCAAGTGTCAGCTTCCGCTAAAACCGATGAAGTAGTGAGAGGGAAGCGGGTATAGTTGAAAGCACTCGAATGCCCTATAAATAGTCAGCTTCAGAAGGAATAAGTCCAGTCATCACCCGAAGACGATTGTGGATACTAACAATCAAAACGTCGTGAAGCAACTCGACTTAGATTTTTTTTAATTTTCATTTCTTGTCAATAATTTTTGTTTATTTTCATCTCGTGTTATCAGTTTCATTTTTTGATTTTTTGGTTGTTGCTTGTATTTTATTTCATTGTAATTTCAGTTTGTTTGCTTACTATAATTGTCATTTTTCAGCTAATCTCTTATTTAATGTTTTACAAATTCTTTCAGGGATTAGATAATTGAAAATGAATTAAACGGACTTCATCATTTACTACAATAACTTTTTTCCATTCTCCAATAATTCATGATCACAATAGTTTTCTGATGCTGGTTATGCTCATTATGTTTCACCCAGATGCGTCCGATAATAAATTTTCAAAACTTCAATTGTAAATTTTATTAGCAGGTTTCATTAACTCAGCAAAAAATACTTTCCAAACAGCTCAGTATTGTATCCTTTTTCCCAACGCGCGTTTCATCAGGAAACTCTCCATGAAGTATTGACTGAATGTATTGGAAGCTTTCATGAATACTCTCTTAAGATTTCAAAATATATCTGTGAAACTGCAAATATTTCCATTGAAACTTCTTTCAATAGAGAAAAATGTAAAGGAATGACAATTCGGGCTTTTCTTGTGTTCAAATATTGATAGTTTAGTGTACGAGTATAACTGACGCACCACAGCACTGGTTTTGTATTAATAAATATTTATTGTGAGATTTTTACAACAAACTGAGTTCATGTTGAACATTCCTGAATCAGTTATTATTCAGTAAAAGTGTTATTGAAATACCTGAGTTTAGGCTAATTTCGTCACATATTTCATCAGTTCGGACTTCCATTGTCTAATATAATATAAATTGATTTGAAAACTCTGGAAAAAATAATTAAAAAATTAGTAAGATTAACCGAAAATAACAATTTTATCAAACAAAAAACTGAAGTTAAGACCCGAAGACGATTGCGATTATTAATTTTGTAATTGTTTTTTCAGGGTTTTCAAATCAATTTATATTAGATTAGACAATGGAAGTCCGAACTGACGAAATACACCACGAAACATTGTCAACCACCTTCAAACAAACGTATATCATGTTGTTAGCCGTTTTTATTAAATTCAAGGAATGATGAAATGACTTTATTTCTAATTCATGCAATTGCAACAACTTTTTCATATCAAAAATGTTTGTTGCGGAAAATTATCTTGCAAAAAAAATTAACAATGGAAGTCCGAACTGATGAAATCCACCACGAAACATTGTCAACCACCTTCAAACATTCTTCACATATCTCCTTTTGTTTATTTCCTTCATGAGTTAGGCAAGTCAAAAATTCTGATAATTTGGGAAGATGAAATAGAATGTACCTATTGGCATCATGGTGATTTTTTTCTTTCAAAAATATGACCTTAAATTTCAATTCTCTCGAAAACACTAATCATTTATTGAATTACCACCCTGAAATGAATTTACCAATTATACTCGTACTCAGCATCGGCCTTACCCGTTGCGAGGCTCCGGGCGGCAGGTCTTTGTGAGGCCCTTTGCCTCTCATGAAAAGTATGTGATGCGAAAGTAGATTGGAACCAGACGATCTGGTTGTTTGGTTTAGGTATTTGTCATGTCTAACGAAATGACGAGAAATGCTAAAGATATACAAATAAATAAAATTTGAGTTTGAGATATTTTATTTTGAAATATTTCCAAATTAATAAATACAGAAATTAAAATTGATGTTTGCGGCTTTTCCTAAGACTGAAATCTTTAATTAAAGCACAATAATCTAAGGAATGAGCTACGCCATTTCCGATTGAAAGAATACCAAGGGCTGAAAGCCGTTC
>WOGN01006528.1:0-12391 GCA_015342105.1 Leptinotarsa texana | reverse complement strand
GGATACTTAAAACAAATAGTCCACAGAGATCGCCCCTTTAATAATGTTAATCAGCTTGAAACTTCAATACGAGTTGATTGCAGAAATATTCCCGCCTAATGTGTTGCGATCTACAATTAGATACATCGAAAGAGAAGGTGGACATATAGAAAGGCTTCGATAATTGTTATTGTTAGCACCTGTTAAGTTGTTAAGTTACCTACTGTATTTTTCTGTACTATCGCTTAATGGTTCTTTTTTGTTCATGGCAATCTGCGATAGATGTTGACATTTTATTTATATGAACATTATACTTAGTAAAGTATTTGCTTCTTTAAAAAGAGTACTTGTTTCATTTTAGAGTTCTGTTGAATATCGTTGCAACATGAAGTTGACGGTCACCTATAAAAATACAAATCCAAGTAAATTTTACAAATACACTTTAAGTTGACGAAAATACTCCAAACTTATTTGATTGTAGCTACTTTAAATACATATTAAATGAAAATCGAATAGCAGGCCATGACTTCGTATCTGAACATAACTTTTGATTCTAAGCAACTTTTTTTTCAACATATCTCTATATATTTTGAAATAAGGATACTTTACTCTTGAACGAACTTTATATTTCTTGGCCTATCCTGTATGGTGTTTGTCATAAAGCTATTTCAGGTACACTTGGTATAGTTTTGGGATATGCACCAGATTTTGTCATTATCATTATCTCCATTATCATTTTTTTGTGATAGAAGAATATAGCTTAGCAAAGAAATAATAAATTGATGGATGTAGCCTTTACTACGTCGTAGGAAATCATAATGAAGAAAAGAAATGAAAGAAAAAAATAACATAGATAGTTTTAATTTTGTACCCTTCAAAATTATAATTATTGAAAACAAAAATATGGGTTGGCTGATTTCCACCTAACGGAGAAAATTACAACAAAACAGCAATTACCTAAGTCGATTTCTACAAAACAAAAATTTGAATTATTGAAATAAAAAATATTTTCAAGGCTGTCAACAATGAAATGTCTCGTCGGAAAGATCAAAATGTTCCAGTGTTTTGTCTGTGTTTTTGTAATCTGACTTATTGAAAAAACCCGTCGGCGACATGATTACAATTTTCCTTTGTAGAACATGAACAAAAAGACAGTTGAAAAATGCATCAATTTAGTTTCTGTACATATATAGCGAAAACGATAGTAAACAGTTCACAAAAAAACCCGCGACTCATAGTAGTTTCTGTCTGTTTCATGGAATTCGAGTTTAGAGTTTGTTTTCGAAACTGAAAACAGGTTCCTGTTTTTGAAAACGAAACTTGTTGCGAGCGAGTCCTTTTGGTACTGATCTTGAACTGTCAAGTCGATGAATTTTTTGAATGAAAAAAAGATGGAGGGAATAGAATAACAAAGTATATTTCATTTTCAACTCTTTCGAAACCCATACTCCCTTCTATGGGATATGAAATTATTTGAAACTAGTACATTTGTCATCAATGAGAAAGTAGAAACATAACCATTATTTTTCGATATATGTTTCCATACAAACTCTTTCTGATTTGTCGAAATTCCAGGAAGAACATCCCAAGTTATTGATCCTTCCAGAAAGGGTACATTTGAGGAAAAGAAATTTATATCAGCGATTTTGCAGAAAAGCGAGATCAGATTTTTCATTCGAGGCAGAAAGCTCATTATTGTCGAAAAAGACGAGGAAAAGCTTTTTAAAAATTCAATCAATTCCATGTAATAAGTGCATGAAATATGGCTAAATAAACTTGATGAAGTACCCCAACAGAGGATTTAATATCGTCTAAATGAAAATACATCAATAAATTCTACTGAATATCCAACTAGAGCTAAACACAACTAATGACAGTAATATTTCACAGAGGCATTAGGCGAGTGCGTATGAAAATCGTTGTTAGGACTGGATGTGTTTAATGATCATGCATAATCCTCGAAATAGAATACACGAACAGTTAAGGGTTGCTACCTTAGAAATATGCCTGGAGCTGCATAGCGGAAGGAAGCCGCAAAACTACATCATCCACAAGGAACAACATATTGGATTTACGAAATTTCGAACAATTTTCCTTCCATCTGCTTATTGGAATAAACGCAGTCAAAAATTTTGAGCTGAATTTGTCAAGAAAAATCTGTTTTTCCATTAACCAGCGGTCGCACCCCTATGAACGACAACACTCAGAAGTCGAAACTTGTGCGAGCTGAGGATTAACGAAATCCCACCTTTTCACTTGTGATTCCTAATACGTGGACTATCCAAAGAATAAGGTGAATGCGGGTAACGTACATTTCTTTGGCAATTTTTTGGGTGTTTTGGGAGTTTGGCGATTTTCTGCTATCAAAATTACTGGATCAAAGAATTTGCATTAAAATTTGTGTAAAAATAGATTCATCTACTCGAAAGCATTTGGAATGTTAACAGTGGCATACGGTGATTGTACTCTGAACCATAAAAATATTTATAAGTGGTACAGGCTTTTCGCAGAAGATCGAGAACATGTAAATGACGACGCTTGCTGTGGATGCCGCAGCACACTAACAACTGATGAAAATGTTGAGAAAGTGAAGCAGATTGTTACAGAGTTGCTGAGGATGTCGGTATACCGGTTGGCTCAAGCCATGCAATTTTTTCGTCAATTTTGGTCAACGAAAATTGCTGGTTGCATGGTATACCGGTCAATAAGGAGTATTATCTTGAAGTTATGTTTCGCATGCGAGAAGCAATACCAATATCATGGAAATGCAATACATCACGATAATGCAACTGTTCACTCATTTTGGCCAAGGACTAAACTGTTATTATCCCACAGCCACCGTATTCACCAGATTTGGTCCTATGCGACTTTCACCTTTTCTAAAGATTGAAGATACCCGTGAAAGGACGGCGTTTTGCGATGATTCAAGAGTAAAAAACGAATCGCTGGGAAACCTCAAGGATATTCCAGAAAGTGCATATCACAACTGAGGGGTGCTACTTTCAATGAGACAAAATGAAAATCAATGATTAAATGAATGTTTCCTAAGAACAGCGTACATAGTTTTGAAAACATAGACAGCGTATATAGTTTTGGAAGTATAGACAGATAGTTTACACAGCGTATATAATTTTGGAAGTATAGATGGATAGTATAGACAGCGTATATAGTTTTGGAAGGTATGACACGTACTATAGACAGCGTTTATAGTTTTGGAAGCATAGATAGATAGTATAGACAGTGAATATAGTTTTGAAAGTATAGACAGATAGTATAGACAGCGAATATAGTTTTAGAAAAATAGAGAGATAGTATAGACAGCGTATAAAGTTTTGGAAGCATATTTAGATAGTATACACAGCGTATATAGTTTTGGAAGTAAAGACAGATAGTATACGCAGCGTATATAGTTTTGGAAGTATATACAGATAGTATAGACAGCGTATTTAGTTTTGGAAGGGTTCTAAATTTTGGAAAGAGATGGTTTGTTATAATTATTATTTGTCTGAAATTAATTTTTACTGGAGTCAGAGGATGTTTTCTTCTAGGGAATGATGACAATTGGGTGGGCATTATCCGACTATTAGGATATCAAAATTGATAAATGATAAAAATATTTCATTAAAGGAAAAAATTGGTCTTGATAAAACATAGAACTCTGGCAATCTGGCCACAAAAATTATTTGAAATTGACCTGCTTTCGATTGGAAGAATTGGAAGTGTTCATATAAAATTCGGTAGTTCGGTGATTGATGCTATTTTTTTATAAAAAGTTGTTGCATTGAAATTATTGCAGGCGGTTCTAACAAAAAATATAATGATGGTCAAATCACAGAGATATCAATCTATAAGATTACAAAATAGTACAGATACAATTTTAGATTACAATACCGGGTATATCTTGACGAGTTAATGCAATCTTTATATAAAAAACTGAGAGTAGGGACATTTTGAAAATTCGTAGGTGGGTGAATAACTAATGATAAATTCAACTGGAATATTACCGTTGAGGTGACCTTTCGGGTTTCACCGGAAGTGACGTCATCTTTATTATTTTTAATGGCACACTCTGTATTTCACCTCATTTTTTAATTTTCCCCATGATTTAGATTCTAACTCATTCATCATACCCTATATCCAAAATGAACCATTTTCTATTCGAGTTTTTTTTTTAGAAAATGTGACAGATGCAGCCTCTCGAACATTTGTAATTTTCATGTGAATTAACATTTTTAAAAATATGCAGCTAGTGAATCGTGATAAATGAAGGTTTAACGGATCACGCATCATTTTCACGTCCACTAAATAATCCACAGGGTGCGCAAAAACTAGTATTCAATAAGTGAATGAGAAAAATAAAAAATCTCAACTTTTTAAAATGAAAACCCCCATTTTTATCTCAATGATACACTTCCCTAGACCCAAAATTCTGGAGATATTCTATTATTTACATACTTTCTCGAAATGTTGATATTTCTAGTAGGCTACTGTCCATCTTTCAACACAATGTTTGGTGACAAATGAAATAAAGTTGTTTATTGTCAGATTCATGCTCTCAGTCGGTACAATATGGCTCGTGCTGGTTATGATATTCACGATTTTTTTAACTTATTGATGATTTATGGCGAATCCCATAAGGTGTTAACAAGTACATGTGATGCTTATGCTACAAGGTATCCAGAAAAACCGAGACCATCACCACAAATCATTGCAAGATTAATCTTGAATCTTACGAAATTTGGATCACTCGAACGAAAAATTATTAAAACAAAAACGGTAGTCAACAATGATGATAATGCGATTGCAGCGCTTGGGTACTTTACTGTTTTTCCAGAAGCATCTTTGAAAGATGCGGCACGAGATTTGGGGTTGATTGAAATGTCTATGCAGAGAATATTAGCGAAACATAAATGGCATCCGTATTCTCATACTTCAGTCCATGGCCTGAAGCTATCCGATTATGAGAGAAGAATTAACTTTGGGTATTTCTTCATTATGAAAAATCAAGAAAACGAACAATTTTCAAGGAATATAATATGGAGCGACGAAGTGAAATTTACCAGAAATTCAACAAGTGGAATTCTCACTACTGGAGCGATACAAACCAGGATTCATATCAGGAACGTCAATTTCAAGACCATTAGAATTTCAATGTTTACTGCGCTGTTAACGACGACGCAATAGTGATGCTTCACTTCTATCACAAAAATTTGAATGGTTAGTTGGAAAGTATTGGAATTGTATTGTTTCAGTGATTGAAAAAAAATTTAAATACATCTATGTAATAAACATTCATAGCACCTAGAAAATACATAATGGACCATAAGATATTTTTATTTCCAGGTGAACGATACCTAGTTATTTGAAAAAATCTCAATACAGATCATTTGGAAAAACTGACGCTCGCTGACCATCGAAAAATTTGGTATCAACAAGATGGAGCACCTCTATATAATCATCAGATGGTGAAGATGTATTTAGAAGAAACTTATTACAACCAGTGGTTTGGAACCGCCAGTCCTCAATTATGGCCACTGCGATCGCCCGATTTCATTTGAGGTTATATGAAAAACGCGGTGTATTATAAAAGGATAACAACAAAAGAAGATTTTCAGCAGAAAGTTCGTACTGCTGTCAACTCTATTCTACCGGACATGATAAGACGAGTTGTAGGAGACGGAGAAGTGTAAAATGCTTAGAAGTTGGAGGCAATGTATTTGAACATTTGTTGCAATAAAAAAAAGTGTCACATGTTCTTGTTTAACATTCATACTGAATTTGAAATTGTGGTTCATTCTAGTCATGGACACTATCCAACAAAGAAATTTTATCGGACAAAATTGGGGGGTAAAAACGTAAATCCTGGCATGATAATAACTTCTGCTGCAGAATATTACCAAAATTATAAGTTTTGGGTATAGGGAAGTGTATCATAACTAGGGCTTATTCCATAATAGAATTGAACCTTGAGGAAAAAAATGGGGGTTCCCATTTGAAAAGTTGAGATTTTTAATTTTTCTCATTCACTTATTGGACCCTAATTTTGCGCACCCTGTAGATTATTCAGTGAACGTGAAAATGATGCGTGATCCGTTCAACCTTCAGTTATCATCATACACTAGCTGCATATTTTCAAAAATGTTAATTTACATGAAAATGATGTATGATCAAGAGGCTGCATCTGTCACTCTTTCTAAAAAAACTCGAATAACTTGAAAACGGTTTATTTTAGGTAAAAGGTATGATACATGAGTTGGAATCTAAATCATAGGAATAATTCAAAAATGAGGTGAAATACAGGGTGTACCAATAAAAAATAACGAAGATGAAGTCACCTCAACGGAAATGTTTCAGTTGAATTCTCCATTAGTTCTTCATCCAATTTTTAGAATCGCCCTACTTTCAGTTTTCTATATGTAGATCGCGTTAACACGTCAGGATATACCCTGTATAGAAATATTTCAATTCAACCGAAAGCTTACTTCACAAGCTTTCGAAACGAAATTGAATGGAATCAAAATAAGTAGCTAGTTGGCATATTAGGAACTACGCTAACAAATGCTCATTTCGTATGCCAAAAATAACTAAGAAAAAAATGTGTGTTACCAAATTCAAAGAATAAAACGAGTTCAGAGGAAAAAGTTGAACTAGATCTCTCCAGCGTAATCCATTCGACATAAATCAGCATTGCATTTCTGGTGATTGAGGAAGTTGTTTGATTTAAATTAACCGCAATTTGTTACTACCACATATCACATACCACATACTGCCGAGGAATAAGTTATGTAACACACCCTTCATGATATGCCAACTCAGAAAAAATTGTAGGATATCTTTGAAACATTTTTCTACTATTGCCATATCAACTCAAAAGCGTTTGGGATAATACAACAATTGCCTTTCAAAGTTTTAATTCATAGAAAAGAACCATTCAATGTTAATCAACTAGCAGAAAGTTATAATCCTAACACTAGCAACACCAAAGAAATAAATGAATTTTTTCTGCACTGATGCGGGGTAATTCTTCGAAACCGGTTTTTAGGTGATCTACTTGATTGATTTCAGCATGTTCCTGCTGCTGAATAAACGGGAAACATGTGAAAGCCTAACCTCTGTGAAGTATCCTGCATGAATATCAGCCGGATATGATTCTATATTCAGCATGGTATCAGCCAGGAAAGTAGTTGTTTTCAGGTAGGCATTTACCGAAACATATTGTGTGGGTACGTTGATATCGCTAAATGTTTCTAGAATTTATTCAGAAATATTAATTTTCTCATACGTATATATCTCTCCTCGATACAGTCTTGATATTGGTACAATGGATGAATATTTTTCGCTTAGAAAAATGCGATTCTACTACATCTTTATAATTGTCTACCGATCAATTGAAATTTTAGGTCATTCCCTGTTAAAAAAATCATGGTATCGATGAGGTACTGTTATTACTCTGAATATGTTCATATCTTTGAAATATATATGTATATATTCCACATGTCTAACATCATATGAAATGTTCAAAAATTACTGGAAGAATCAATGAAATTAAAATAAATAACTGAAAGTTTTAATTATATCAATCAAGAAACCCTGAAATGAAATTACGACAGAATAAAGTCAAGCAACAATTGGAAATTGAACAATAAAAAAAGGAATTAATAATTTAAAGATTACAAGCGAAGATACTTCTGGACGTTTCAGTTATTAGTATTCACAATCGTCTTCGGGTGATATTAGACAATGGAAGTTCGAACTAATGAAATTCAGCAAGAAACATTGTCAACCACCTTCAAACAATTTTTACACATATTAACATTATTTCAGTTTTTTAAATCATTGTATAATGTTTTCATATTGCCTAGTATATTAGGTTCTGTATGATATGACACAAATTAAATTTTTTGATGTAGTTCATATATCTTACTTACCATCCACTCAAGTTTTGCTTGGTTGTTGCAACATCTATATTCACTTTCATGAAGTTTATATGTCCTTAATTTTTCGCATATACTATTTTTTCAGCTAGTTTCACTTGATGAAATGCAAAAAAGGTATGGTTGTACACCCAGTATAATATATCGTTGTTTCGATCTTTCTGCTAAATCTGAATTTGACGCCAAGTTCTAATCAACTACAGTAACGTAAAGCTCGATTCTCATTATTCTTTCTTTCTTTATGTGCACTTAAAGTTAATGGGTTAGAATGAAATAGATTTCAGCTGTAGTAAAACGGTTACAGGAGACTGATCTTATCGTTTTTATTCACTTTATGGAGCCGATAAGTAAATTCGGCGTTCTCAATCCGTTCCCAGAATTCCTTTCGAGACATTCATTGTTTTCGCAAGGTTTTTTGGGTAATTCGAAGAGGTGATTACAGAGGGATTTGCAGAATGTTTTGATAGATTCATTTCATGACTGAAGAATCCAGTGATTTTGGAATCGGTTGATGAGACTGGGTTATTTTAAGTCTGACACTGTAGTGCTGTTTCAATACTGAGGAGTACCTAGTGTGATCATTTATCACCTTAACATGCAAGCAAAGATCAAAAAATTAGGAGGAACCTATCAAATTTGCTCTAATTCTAATACGACGATACAACCTGTAATAAAATTTACGAAACCTGAAAAATCAATCAATAATCAGTTAAGCAATTTGAAAAAGATCAGATATATTTTGACAGCGAAGTTCAGCGATTTTCCAGTCAACTTGGAGTTTGCTTACATGAAACAACTAGTTGTTTTATGTTTAACTTGATTAACATTGTTCATTGCGTTATCTAAGTGAATTCAAGAAAGAAATGACATCGGTGAAAAACAAAGTCGTTATTACTTACTCAATATAATTTTTCCAAAATTGTATATCCTTCGAACATTACTGTTGATATTACCGTTTTAAAATTTCAAGCAAAAATTGAATAACTATTCATGAAAATATTGAATATAATTTTTCGTCGAAAACGAAAATCAATAGGTTTGCATGAAACAAAATGAGATGAAATATGGGACCTCATTTGTTTCGCTAAACCAATAATTTGTCGGAAAGAGGGATTCTTGTTTTTGTTTGTTTTTTGGGAAGTATTTTGTTCATTCATTCAACTCAAAACACATTTTCTACTGCAGTTTGCTTGATTATAATGAGTTATTTATTGAATTCATCTATTGAAACAAAAACATTGACTAATCAGTGAACTATGCTATTATACGCTGCTACTTTGCGTTGATTTGGGTAGAATCGTAATGTATAGTAAAATCCATATAGGACGGTTTAAGATAAATTGAAAAATCATGTTTGTTGTTCATTCTACTGAATGCTAAGTCCAACAAATTGATTGAGTTTGAGTTGTCTGCTTCTACCTATAGTGAACTTTGGTTATACCCTATAAAAATTATCTAATTGTTTCTTAGTACCTGTAAAACATACCGAAACGTCATCAACATATCTATGCCAATACAAGAAGTTCTCAGTCAAAGGATTTTTTCAAATCGACTTCTCTACGTTAATTTCTGCAATTAAGGGGCTTATCGGACTTCCCATAATTTAACCTTTTCAAGAGGAATAAATATTGTTGTTGAATTGAAAATAATTTTGTTTGCATTCATTCGCATATTTTCATATGTCAAATAAACGCAGCTGATCAATGGGAATCCAAATCGGTAATATTCACTGAGACATTGTCAAGCAATCAATCAAACACTGATCTGTGTTGAAACTGATGTAAGTTCAAATCGATAAAAGAAACTATTGTCGAAGTCGAATTATATATAAGTCATTAGACAATGGAAGTCCGAACTGATGAAATAGTGTTGAAATTATTTAAATCAATTTATTGATAGTATATAAGTCAGGAAAAACCTGCCAAAATCTATTTTCATTTGAGTCTGTCAATAAACAAATACATCTGTTCATTCGAAGTAGAGGTGGTAGGAATCATTTTCAAAAACTTTTGAAAAATATAAGAAATCTCAGTCAATAGCTCGAACTCTACAACTAACCGCGAAATGAAAATAATTTGAATGTTCTTCCAAAGCAGATATTGATTCAGCATATCTTGAGACTCCCACAAAGTATTCTCTCGGGAGTTATAAAAATGTTTCCGTAAAATAATTCATCTGCAGTCGGAATGTAATAAAATCCTCGATTGTGTCTCTCTAATCCAAAAGCATTCCGCTTGGTCTGCACTGAGTTGATTAATGATGCTTGTAGAGCTTAACTTCCAACTTCGGCAAATCCTCTTCCGCTTTGATATTTTTAAATAATATTTTTCGCTGCGATAGAGTCGAATTTGCTCTGAACAAATAGCTGGTGTCTATGAAATACCGCTCCGGCATTTGTTTTGCAGAGTTGACGTTTGATATTTTATTTTCCGGTATAGGTGCAGAACTTCAGTTGAAACAGTTTTAATCGTTTGTAATGACTCAGTTGGCAAGACCGTATAACAGAGAAACTTTGAATTATATTCCGCAAGGATATATGGCATGATAGGACTTTGAATAAAGAATAATAATACAGAGTGAAACTGGGATGAGAAAAAACTATATTGTCTTGTCTAAGGCTTTTGATTGTGTATCACACAGTATACTTCTTGAAAAATTGTATCATTATGGAGTTAGAGGGGTATCTCTGTCACTCATATAGATATCAGGCGGTTTCGTTTAATGATGTTACATCAAATTTTTAACCTGTTGAGCACGGTGTTCCACAAGGTTCAATAATTGAACCCCTGCTCTTTGTTATTTATGTTAATGACATCTGTAATTTCATGTCTCCCTATAAGTCCAAACTCTATGCAGGTGACACAACTTCAATATATAACGATCAATCACCATCTAACATCCCACAAGTGATGGAAGAAGTTGAAAATCTAGCCAACATTTGGTTTATAGCAAATAAATAGAAGTTGAATAGTGACGAAACTCAAAATCTTGAGTTCACCACTCTAGGTTCAGCTAACAAAACTGTAGAATTACTTGGCATTACTCTCGACAGTACTTCATCTTGACATCAACACATAGATCTTCTCACAAATAAACTATCTAGTGCAATATTTATCCTTCGTCAACTGCAAAGCATCACAAGCGGTGAGATTCTAGAAATGACGTACTTTGCATTATTCCACTTACACATCAGCTACGGTGTTGTTCTGTGGGGGAACTCTCCTATTTCGATGAGAATTTCCATACTACAGAAAAAAACTGTAGGAATACTGGTAAGTGCAGGTTTCCGGGAGCACTGTAGACCATTATTCAAAAAATTACGTATCATGCCGTTGCCAACATTATATATTTATCAGACGCTACTGGAAATCAAAAATGTTCAGTTGTTAGAGAAACAGTCTGACATACACCAACACTTCACGAGAAATGCGGATAAGGTAAGAACATGCCGTTATTGTTTGACCAGATCAAAAATGATTTCTGTTGATTATAATCTTTTCAACTCTCTGCCAAATAACTTCAAAGAGCTTAGTATCATGAAATTCAAAAGAACCATCAAGGAAATGTTCACGTTAGCCATGTCTACTCGAGATGAAACATACTCACCGGTATCGATTGTACTGTCTTAGTTTGTAAATACCCCTATTATCATGGGTAAATTTTTATTTCTTTATATATGTACTTAGGCAAACCCAGCGTTGCTTAATATTTTTACATTTTTACAATTAACTTCTTTGTTTTATATGTTTATTTGAGAAAACCTATACACTTGACTCGCTACAAACATGAAAATGTAACGTAGGTAATAAACTATTCTATTCAAATTTTTGCTCCATAAAGTAGGTGATACTTGAAGACTGGCTGTAAATAAAATTATCAAAAAAAAATTCGTTCAGGCCAGTCTTAACTCTCTACACCGTAAGTTAATGGACTGACACCTATCAGAGGACAACTACTCCCCTGGCTAAGACCACGAAGGGTGTTGGATTATATCCGACTGGTGTCAGTGTAAATTAAGTTGGCCTGAACGAATTGTTACTACAAACAATATTGGGGCCACTGATGTCAAAAGCTCTCGATAGGTCATAGACATACTTGAAAAACCTATGAAATGCACCTTCCGTTGACCTACCTGGGCAAAAACCATAATGAAATTTAGAAATGATGCCAAACCATTTTGAAAAAATACTTGCATTTTATTTTAGATACAGTAGATTTGTCTCTTACCGTGACATGAATTATTCATGTCATGTCCTCTTGTAATGTTGAAGAAGGTTGCTGATGAGGTGATATGACAGGAGTCTTGTCTCCAAACTTCCAAGTTCACTATTGAGAATGGTAGTTTTCCATGTGAGTTTAATTATATATCAATACTGTGTGACATTCCTATAGATCAGCTATACTCTAAGTGTGTTCCGCGGAACCCTGGGGTTCCATGATACCTCTGTCGGGGTTCCGCAAGAATTCAGAAAAAAAAA
>WOGN01006527.1:0-12392 GCA_015342105.1 Leptinotarsa texana | reverse complement strand
GTCTGGGGTTCCTCAAGGCAGTCATTGTGGACCATTGTTGTTTAATATTTTTGTCAATGATCTTATTGATGAAATAACCGATTCTAAAGGATTACTGTTTGCTGATGCCTTCAAGTTATATCGCTCAATCCAATCTGTAGATGATTGTCTAATATTTGAAAATTATTTAAATATTTTGTATGAATGGTGTAAGAATAATTGTTTGAATCTCAATCTCAGTAAATGTCAATTCGTTTGTTTCAATCGCACGCAGTCACCTGTTACCTAGGAATACTGTATAGACTCCCTCCCAATCAAAAGTGTAAGTTAAAGATCTTGGTGTTACATTCGATACTAAACTAACATTTTCTTTGCATATTACTAAAATCACACTGAAATCTTACAAACTTCTATGTTATGTATCCAGGTTAAGCATGGATTTTTCAGCTAATACTTTGAAAATTCTTTTCTGTTCCTTAGTAAGATCAAATTTAGAATACGGCTCTATTGTATGGAGTCCTTCTTATTCTGTTCACAAACTGTCACTAGAAAGAATTCAGAATAAATTTTTAAAAACTGCCGCTTTTAAATTAGGACTGCAAGTAGGTCTTTACAATAACAGTGAAGTTCGAAGTATTCCTCGATTAACTCCTTTGGAAAATAGGCGTATTCAAACAGATTTACATTTTTTATATAAAATATTGTCAGGGCACTTTTATTGTCGTAAACTACTCAGTTTGATTAATTTTAAGGTGAAGCAACGTGAAACAAGGGATGATACATCTGTCTTCATGGTGAATAGGCACGTGACAAACTATGGACACTATAGTCCTCTATCTAGAATTCTGAGAGAGGCTAACTCTTTGGAAGTATTTGAACAGGAGGCCAAGGATTATGTATTTTCTATTTGATTATGTTTTTACTATGTTGGTTGTTATTCGATTATATATCAATTTTAGTTGGTTTTTACTGTGTACAGTATAAATTATATAATTTTGTATTCAATCATTGTAATATAGGGGTTTCCCGTTTATACTGAATAAATAAATAAATAAATAAATGAATCTTATTGGCCACCGTAAGGAGGCTTCTTTATTTTACCCAATAGGTAGATGCAAATGTGCATGGTGATTATGCTTTTATCACACATCTGTCTTCCTTTGGATTGCTTTGTTTATTGGATGGATATAGTTTAAATGTTCAAAATGTTTGCTTTGAATACCTCCGCAACATCCTAATTCTAAATAAAGGCATATACTTTCTAAGTCTACCGGAGAGTCAACATCTGGACCTCATCTTCAGTGCCTATAGAAATCTTTCGAGACCTACCTCCTCTGCACATCTCTCTGGAAAAAGGCTTTATGGATAAACTACAGAGTTCTTGTAATTGAGGCCAATGGCAAAAACACGCTTAGGAGTTTGGTTGACACCAAGTCATGAGATCAAGTGGTTAAATTTTTTGTATACCATACGTTTTATGACAAAATAATTCAGGAAAATTATA
Source organism: Leptinotarsa texana (assembly GCA_015342105.1). Lineage (NCBI taxonomy): Eukaryota > Metazoa > Arthropoda > Insecta > Coleoptera > Chrysomelidae > Leptinotarsa > Leptinotarsa texana. Next base: position 10,909 of record WOGN01006527.1, on the reverse strand, counting down.
ATTACATGCCAAAAATGTGCTATGAGCACCAATTTATGTTCATTTTGATCAGTTAAACTGGTCTAATGCATTTAAACACTGTGAAACTTTGTAAAAGCTGCGTAGTCTTTACCTTTTTCATCATTTTCATACATTTAGGAAAACTATTTTAATAAAAGTTTACACAGTTTCAATTATCACGCTTTGAAAATTGTGACTCAAACTAGGTCAAATAATTATTGGTTCCATAATGGTTAGGATTATCCTGATAAGGTTATCGTGATGCACTAGGTTTTTAACTCTTGTGTTATTTGCTTTCGAATTTGAATAAAAATTGTGGAATAAACGATGAAAACTCTTTTATTCAAAAAAATTTAGAGGATGCACTCACTTCAACGGAGATGAATTTAGGAATAACATTTTTACATGTAAATCATACAAAAATCATAATGAAGTGTTTGTTCAATATTCTTCATTTTCTGGTTTGTACCTGAAAAAAACATTTCAAGGGATAGCCTAAACATTTATTCTCTGACAGTTTTAAACTTTTTTTGTTTTCTATCAACTTCCTTATTGAGTGGAGGTTTTCTCAGAGTAGAACATGAATTTTTCACCAGCTGATTTCCATAGAACTTTCAAATTGTGACAGTTTTGAAACATGAATAAAACTTGTCTTACAATATTTCTAATCAAAAAGTTGGTCAAAAGAGAATAATTTTTTGGAAAGAGAGCTTTCGACTTTCTACTTGTCCATCTTAATACACAAAATGTGAGAAACTACCAAAGAAAGGATGAAAGAAAATCATTTTAAAATGAGCTCTTTCCAAAGATGTGTAGATAATGCAAAGGAGCAACTTTCAAACACCTGCCCTTTGGAAACAACTACGTTCATGTGAACCTTGAATACCATGAAAGAAAAAATGTGCTATGTGCTTAGCTGTTTCATCATTTTCCAAACAGAGGCAACATACACTTTCTTCCGACAGACGGAGTCTCTGCATATGATGATTTAGACAACAGTGACTTGTGAGAAGGTTGGGAATAAGTTAAATTAATTTCGTGAATACAATTTCGTGAATATAATTACGTAAATACAAAATATGCGAATCATGTACTGTCATCAACGACATGAGTAGATTCAACTCATTCGTGACAAAAAGTCATAATATTATGAATGAATTGAATGCCGTATATGTTATACAGATTAGTGCTAGAGAGGCAATAAGATAAGTGACTTATTCCGAAACATTGACGTCCACCATTAGATGTAACAGGGGAAGTACATTCGAAAAATGTCAAAATTGAAAATTTGGAGACAAACAAATTTTTAGGGCTCTTCATTGATGAAAATCTAAAATTTGATTCCCATGTAAAAGACTAGCAGCAGGATGTCATGCAGTGAGAGTTAGACACTACTATCACAAGATCAGTTTATTTTGCACAAATTAAGTCCTATTTACGTTATGGAATTTGTTTCTGATGAAATTGTGCACAATTTGGTTTCAATATGGTATTCTCTCTTCAAAAAAGATCCATCAGATATTTATGCAAGGCTATCTACAGGGATTCATGACGTCCATTATTTGTGAAGCAAAAAATTCTAACCTTAGTATGTCTTTTTATTTTGGAAACTGTGCGTCTTATCCATAAAAAATATAAAAATCAATTTAATACCACCTCAATATATAGTATACGCCAGTCTTACGTCGATTCCCTTCCAACACCTACTCTAGCTCTTACACAAAATTCTCTTATTTTTAATAGCGACAAGTTATTTAATCACCTTCCCATTAATTTAATGAAAAAAATTCAGAAAGTGAAAGAATTCCTTGTTGGGAGGCCCTATTATAGTGCGGACGAATTCTACCAAGGCTCTATCGATTAATTGGCACGTAGCTTTGTGTTAGCAAGTTATTGAAATCAACACGAAATGACTATCAATGTCCATTACGTAGCACTATATATTTACATTTACTCAGTATTCATATATTCATGTACTTATATTTGTATCTGTTCAGCTGGGCTCAATATTGTTCTGTCCATATACTCTGCTTTTGTCTCTAAGCATTATTTTATAGTTTATATTAGTAAATTGTCCCATATACAAATTTTACTTTACGAGACTTTGCCAATAAGATGTTCAGATCTTGGGTAATAAAGTATATTTTGATTTGAGGGTGACAGCATTCCATATAAGTGAAATGTTTCCTCTTTCATATAGTTTTTTGTTTAAGTCAATGTGCTTATAAAAGTAGTTCCGAGAAGACATTTTGAAATTAATTGCTCTCTTCTTTGGGAGTTCCCACATTTTGTGTACAAAGTTGGAGAAGTAGAAGGTCAAACCCTTTTTTTTGCCTTGGAAAAGAAAAAAAATATTTCTTTCAGTTCAGAACATTAATGTATTTTCAGTAATTTACTTGGATAAAATATAAGTAATTTTTCTCGACTCTTATTCAGCCCTATATCAAATGAGATGTTATAGGTGAACTTTTTTTATATTACTTGTCCCTGAAAGTTTTTGTATTTTGTTAAATGAAACACTCACTTCAAAAAGTCAAGCACCAAACACACTAGAGAAATAAATATTCATAGTGTATATCATGAAATAAACAACTCCCAAGTAACTGTAGATTCTAAAAACTTCATTTACAGCACAACTCCGTATAATAAATTGCTTGAATGGGTCTTAGCCTACATTTTACCCAAAACTTACATCCATTTAAAACCTATAGTCACAATATGATACACAGTCAATAAACACAATCATGTTTTTTTCTCTATCATTCGCCAGTCTGATTTTTGGAATGATCTCTTTGAACATTATTTTCCTCAGAGTTACTGTAATGAATTTGATGATTTGGTGGGGACTCGGGAGGAAGCGGAACATCTTCTAAATGACCGTTGGTACTAACATCCATGGGTTCATCGGGTACACAAATATCCTCCACTCGATTATTATGTTCGCTCTGATTCCCAAGGGTCTGTGTTTGCAAATCCTGTTCCTGAACAGGCACCACCTTTTCCTCTTCTGTTTCAGTTTTGACATCATCCATTTGTGTTTCTGTCGTAGCTGTATTTGTGTGGTCTTTGTTATTTACATTTTCCTCCCCATCGTTATCATCCTCTTGATCTTTATCTTCTCTATGACGTGATTCTTCTTCAGCAGGAGGGTGTTCATCTTTGCCTTCCCTTTGTCTGAATTTGTAGTCAAAGTTGCGTTTCATTCGGTCTTCTATGTGTTGCATTTCCTCTGTTATTTCTTGTTGCTTCTTTTCCAGAATTTCTGTAAAAAAAAACATATTTCAACTTTTGCTTTTTTCTGTAAATTTGAAAGAAATTTTAGCTTGATTAAGCTCTAGAAATATAGTATAGTGGACAGTCAAACTTTGTACATAAGAGCAAAACAAGCACATTATTTCTCCCCTTTAAAGACAATATAATAATTTTGACCCAAAGTTCAGATACTTACTCTCAACTTCAGCTCTACTTTCCTCAAGCAGTTTTTTAGTTTCATTTGTCATTCTCCTAGGTAGATAATGTATATGTGGTTTAGTTTTCGTCAATATAAAATTTGTCCTTGGTTTTTGGGTTTCCTCCCAAGCCGAATACTCCTTCATTCTCAACATTTTCAACTCTATGATTTTAATTTCGGCTTGCTTCTTTTTTCGACTTAAAAATAGTTCTTGTCGTTCCTTTTTAACCTCTTCCTTTTCCTTAATTTCATGTTCTTCGATTTTCTTCTCCAGCTGGGCCCGTTTTTGCTCCTGAAATATGAATATTCAAAACTATAATAATAATAGTAAAATATTTTTTACGTCATAATATACATAAAATAGAAAATTACCCACAAATGAACCGCATACGTTTAAAATGATATTAACCTAAACCAAAAACAAGTTAAAACATATTGAGAAAAACAAAACAACAGGATTGAAATTTACGTAAATTTAATATATTTAGTTGATCATTCAAGACAGCCTGTTTCATATTTTTCTTCAGATAGGGAGCGGACAAATTAAGATACTTTGGAGGATTATCATTTATCGGAGAAGCTACCAAGTAGGAAAAGGACGCCTCAAAAAGGGAAGAACAATGAACGGAAATAGGAAATCTACCATCTATGAAGTATGTTCAGAAAATTACAGGTGTATTCATTATTTACTTTGTCTGTGGCAGCTGCTAAAGTTATACATATTTTTAAGAGCTCGATGATTTTCGTTTCTCAGTCCATCTATTAATGATTATAAATTCAGCTTCAGTTTGGAAAGAGAGTAGTTGCAAACATATGCTCATATGCAGATTACAGTGTTACAGTAATTGATGTAAAAAAAAAATATGTGAGAACTGATCCTTGAGGTATGAAATTACTGACAATTTGGGGAGTCGGAAGTGAATACTGTTAGATCGATTGAAGAAGTAGATTCTATGGCAGGCTAGAATTTGGGCATTAGGCTTTGAGTAAATCATCTGTCGATGAATATATATCTACTTCTTTTTTCTTGGTTGCGTCTCTCACTGAAAAAATGTACTTTCTCATCTGGGCTATATAATTGGCACAATTAAAAAATCTGGTCTGATACAAGATACGGATAAACACTCACCCTTGGTTTCAACTTGGTTTCCTCTTGTTGAAACTTCTGCAGAGTTCCCAATAACGCACCAAACATTCGCCTATTTCTAGCTTTGAACTTTTCATCTTTATTTTGAGCCTCCAAAGCCTCTTCTCTACTAGGTATTTCTTTAGGGGTGACAATAACTTTACTTATTAAACCTCTGTGGGGCACAACAAGTTCATCATCGACAACTTTCTCTGATAACCTTTTAAAAACAGATATGTTATTTCTCCTCTTAGGCACTGGCTCTTCATTTTCATGGGTGAAGTTTCTCATACGATTTGGACCTTTAACGCCGGCTCGCCCTTTATCGTCAGGAGCAGGACGCTTCAAGGAAATTCTTGGTGGTAACTCAGAGGGGTCCCTGCCAATTAACCTCTTTAAATTCTCGTCAACACCTTTCAAGCTATTTTTCGCTTCCTCTAACTCGTGTTGGAGACTACCGAAAGATTTCATTATTTTTGTTCCCATTGTACCTTCTAACAATAATATTTCAATTCAAGAAATTAAATTACTTTTTCACATACGCCAGACACATAACACAAATTGTGTTAGATCCCTGCGTCTGAATAATAAATTTTGACTTTTATGTTTTATATGTTATGTGGTCAGGTGTCATGTTGACCACACTGAAAACTGAAAGTCAATGTCAATATTCCATGATTTTTTTTAGCCTCAGCCGTTGGGGCTATCTAGGCACAGTTCTAACAATAGTAATAACATACTAAGTGTGATTACGAGCATCTCTCTTCCAAACGAAAATACCTGCTGAGTGAAAATAGTAATGAATATATTGAAAATGAACCATTTCGGCAGCATAACTACTTTTTCATTTTGTCAAACTTGCTGTACTCCCACTTGGAATTTATTAAGCTCTACCAAACTGTTTTTTAACACCATTTATACACTTTTGATCGATGTTGTGTTCAATACATTACTTCCAAATGGCTCTGTGCTATTTTTCATTGATAATGTGTGAGAGAGCATCACATTTATTTTTGGGTTTCATAAATTTAAACTCTAGATGTTAGGTAATTCCTAAAAATAGATAGATAAACAATTTTAACTGACAATAAATGTCCACAAATAGAATACATATCTACTCAGGTGGCAATGGTATCGATTGCTAGGTTCATTAGCCTCGGGTGTTGAGGACTTGTTCATCTTTGCAGTCTCTCGAGTAGTAGTAACTCAATCAATAAGCAATAGGAATGATGATGTTCTGAAGGAAATCATCAGTAAACTGACTATATTCACATTTTTCCGTATCTCATTATTGTTAACACTGATATTTGACATATTAAAAGTAGACTTCATGTCGTCCATAATACCACCGATATCACCAGTGCTACCAATTATGAAACGCCTAAATCCTAATGAAACGAACAATGTACAACCATTTTAGGCTTACTCAACCTCGTTTGACTTGAATATCATCAATTTACAAACTTCATAAATGAAGTTTCTCGTATTGGAAAAATACTATATCATTTATTTTATAGATCCCATGATCCTAGATGACATAGCTACGTTGGTTTAGTGAAATGCGCGTAGAGAGATAACATTTTTAGTGGGTAAAAAAATGTTTCAATAGAAAACAGTTATTTGAATTGGCATATTGGCAACATTGCTGGTGAAAAAATTTATTAATTTTTTATAAAAGTATTGCCGTATCGTATTTTCATATCTTGGTGAGTAATAAAATTCGATTGCAAAATTAACTTTTATTTCAACCACGTCTTTGAGTTGAATACGTTAAAGTAAAATAAAAGTCATATCGATTATGCAACTGGTTGAGGTTACTTTTCCTATTCTAGTTATGGGGGGCCACGGGCACGGTCATCATCATGCCGAACCTTACACCATTCCAGATTATAGGATATACAAAGTGGAAGACGTCCCTGAACTCCTGACCACTCAGAAAGCCTTAGCTTCTCAAGGATTGAAGGACCCCTGGCTTCGAAATGAAGTATGGCGATATAACCCCAAAGAATTCGGCACTGAGAGTTACAGGACGAAGATGGTGTTCTTCAGAGGATTCAAATATGGTTTTGGTGCTTTCTTACTCACTGTTGCTGGGACTGCTCTATATGAGAAAATGTATCCCAGTGACCACGGCCATGGTCATGGGGGACACCACTGAGAGTTGATAGCCTCATTTAGGAAATATTAGTTTTTACTGTGTGTCCAACAAGTGGCAATAGTTGTAAACTTGCTTTGTTTGAGATATGTGTAGAATAAAAACTGTAAAAAAACATTTCAGAAATATCTGTAAATGCTATTTAGGAATAGGAATAATCGTAATTCTGCCACTGAGGATATTTATTTCAATATCTAGCTCTAGTATATTCAATTTAATTTTTCAGTCCCCATTTTCAGGTTTCAGATATATCATTTGTTTCTGCCTAAGAAATAACACAACATCAGAATATATCTGTTTAAAATCTGTTTTCCGTTAATCAGCTGTCGCCCCATACGAACGACAACTCAGGAGTTGAGAAACGTGCGAGCTAAGGACTAACGAGGTCTTACGTTTTTAACTCGGTCTAGTTGATTTGAACAACCATGTACTTACAAATGGAAAGTATACCAACATTTTCATTATTGGAATAATGCCCAATACAAAAAGTTTCGACTATCACTCTTTTGAAATTAGTGAACAGGGGAAATTTTCGCTTTAATAGTAGTGAAATTCTTTGCAGACGAACATTTTTCCATGAAAACCTCCAAAAACTCAGGGAGCTGTGTCAATATTTTATTTAATAGAGTATTTGCATCTCCAAACGAGAATAAGAAGCATTCCAATATATTTTAATGCTATTGGAGGTTGAATACTTTTCGATTCTTAACAACAGATACCCGAATATTAAGTTCATATTTGAAATTGAAAACCAGAAGCTACTATTCTTGAAAGGTCTTTAATTGAAGTTAATTGTAACCAGGGTGTATAGGAATATTATACCAGTACTTTGAAATATATGATATCAAGAAAAGTTTCATCTGGAATATAGGTGAATGCAGTGGGTATGTTTCAAACGTAGTAGATAAGATAATTAGGAAACATATAGGAAGCGTCTTCTTTTCAAAGAAATACACTGGATAAAATTTCATTGTTCCGAATGAACTAAGATACACGAAGGAATTGCATTGAGTTTTTGAAAATCTGAACATAGGAGTATTGGTACATAACTGCTGTACATGTGTCACTATTTTTAAGGTTTGAAGGCCGTGGATTTTTGCTAGCTTTTCAGAGGTTTATACATCCTCAGTTTATCTCTGATAACTGGTGTCACCGGAGGTAAACTCGGCCGCGAAAGCCTTAACCATTTTGTCATGGGTATAGGGTTATGACATAGAACCCAAAGTCCAATGGTCCCAATGAAAGAGCCAAGACCGATAAAAACACGCCAAGTTTGACGTAGTGCATTAAGAGTTTTTGCCAAATGGTCGTACTGTCAATAAGAAGTATTTTTTTAAAGTTATACGTCGCTTGCGAGAATCAATACGAAGAAAACGACCGATATTGTGGAAAATCAATCCATGGCTTTCGCATCACGATAATGCACTTCATCACTCTTCATTGCTTGTTAGTAATTTTTGGCCAAAAACAACATTATAATCATGCCTCAGCCACCGTATTCACCAGATTTGTCACCCTGTGACTTTTTCCTGTTCCCGCAAGGACGGCGTTCTGCGACTACTGAGGAAATAAAAAAACGAATTGCTTAAAGAGCTCAAGGGTGTATCAGAACGGCTGGCATAAGTGTTTTATATCTGAAGGGGACTACTTTGAAGGGAACAAAATGATAATTGATGAATAAATAAATATTTTTTGAGAAAAGTAAAAATTCACCTTATTTTTTGAACAGATCTCGTATACGTTTATTACCACAAATACCCAGAAAAAATACATATGCTACATTGGGAAAAATGTCGCACAGAACGACATCGTTATTAAAACAAAAAAAAATTTGTATAACATGTAAAAGTACGTACACATTTGAAACGCGTCGCCAAAAGAGCAAGATGTTCAGGGAATTATTTTTATTATTGTAATGTTGCCAAAGCAACTCATCATTTCGTCAAATTTGCATTATTATTTATTTAATTAAAAAATAAAAAATGTGTACCTACTCTAACTTTTTCTGTACTTTATAGGTACATTCCTCAACCATTGATATCCAATAAACAGTTTTCACCTTTCAGTATGTTTTCAGTTGAAAGGGTAAGGTAGCCAGGCTTTAACCTGAACGAAACGAGGACGACTTTCCGCCAGTAATATTTTTCAAGCTGCATGTTTATGTTATTACTTTCAATAAGATTTCAGATTTGTACCTCACCTTTATATTGTTTTTGCCTCTTAAACAAGCTTCATTGATGGACTATAAATTTTTGTTTATTTATATAATTTGTATAAGTCCTTTTGTAGCCTTTGAAAGTAAAATATCCATTTGAAAAATGAATCATTACGAATGTAGGTAGGTATATCTCATCCAATAGATCTCTTGCTATATATGTATATATGATGAGTTTGTCTGTTATACCTACCTTCTCCGATATATTTACAACTTTGGGACCCTATTTTGGATTATACTTCCGTTATCCAAAATTCACAAACTTCCTGTGAACTATCAGAAGTACCCTATAAAACCAATGAATATAGTCCTAATCCTCGGTAGACACAGTTTGAATCGAATTATAATACCATTATCTACGTAGGTACCTAATGAATCTATTACAATAAGTTACAGTCATTTACAGTGATACCTGAGCTCGAAAAATTCAATAATAAATCGATGAGAGAGCATATCATTTCCATATTTTGCCAAACGAATTCAGAGTGCAGAGCGTACAGGTCTGGGTGTTGCTTTTCTGACAAAGATATGCGACTACTGCGAATTGAAAAATATCGATATTTATCATGGTTCAGTTAAAAGTGTTATTGGTGGTTTTTGCGTGTTTTCTTTGTGCTATACCTGAGGAGGTGACAAACGAAGTTCCTTCATCGGAACGACCTTCGGTTTGTTTTGGATGCCAGTTTGTTTCGGAGGTCAGTACCAAATTAAAGGTTGGGAAGAAATATAAATTAACGTTAAATTAGGTGATCGCACTCAGTTTTACCGAATGCTTATTATTTTATTCATTATTGTTTATTTCTCAAAAGTTTCTGAATAAGACTAGCTATAATCCCTCAATCAAATGTTTTATTAATTGGAAAACAATTGTCTTGAGTGAACATGTTATTGATTTCACTGATTATTATAGCACAAGTTCAGATTAAAAAGATTATCAAAAAAAATGCATCGAAAGTTGGAAACTTGAACTTGAATTCATAACAAACTAATCTCATTCTTGCATATCCAGAATACCGTCAATCATTCGTTCATATGTTATCGCCTTCCATTAAATTTATATTAGTTTGGAAAAATGTTGGCGTACGATTTATTTTTTCAGTATTATAATTTAATGCATATGCAAAACAGCCACTTTGTTATGATTATTGTCAAATGGAAAGCTATTTATTATTCATTTTTATATTAATGTTTTTCAAATAACCACATTCTTCTTATTTGTTGCGGCGATATTTAACGAGATTCTAGATTGTCACTAATATTTTTTTAATAAAGCAGATGCTTGAAAAAACTTCGAATTTCACATGCATTCTGTAATCAAAGTTCTCAAGAGAACTTTCAGCTTTTTTTGAACCAGTTCATAATATGGACTGAATTTTTATCATTTCTAAAATACAGTAAAACTGTAAAAATAGTATCCAACTATTAATTTTTATATTTCTTTCAGACCAATCAAAACACATGCAGAGTTACCCGATGCGATATCTGCCAAAATGATGAACCAAATGGTAAGTTGCACAAAAGGTTTACTTTCACCTGATCGAACATTATTTACACGATTCTGTAACCTGAAAAATATTCTAGTCTTTTCTTCGATTTCATGTAGATAGTGATAATGTCATTATACAACCATTCCCAACTACTGTGGGAAAGGAGTCATTTCAAACTGAGGTATTTCACAAGTAATTCGGAATAAATTTTAAGGGTCATATTTTTAGGAAAGATCAATTTCCATTGTAGAAAATAAAAAAAATACTTATTGCAATATACAGGGTGTAACATAAGTACGTTAAAATATTCAAATGACAATTTCCTTAGACAATTTTAAGAAAAAAAGTATATATGAACTTGTGTCCGAAATGCATCTAGAGGGCGCCGCGTACGCTGTCATTATTTATTTCAAATTGCCTTAAAATTTTTGACAGTAAACTTTTGGTACTTTTCATGAAAAAACCTACTTCCCAG
>WOGN01006526.1:0-12394 GCA_015342105.1 Leptinotarsa texana | reverse complement strand
CCAACTCTTTTCATCTTTACTAGCCTGTAGTACAACTGACTTACCATATATACCCAAGTGTATCAAAAATGGTGAATAAATATTATTATTATTATTATTAAATTTCAGATATGAAGCGAGATATTGCCAAAAACGAAATGCTAGTATGATAGGTCCGTCAACGGGACAAATGATGGAAGATCTAAATTAGGAACGATCTGTACTCAGCTGATTGACGAAAAATGTTTCATTCGAAATTTAGTATGTTAAAACGTGAATCGTAAGTGGGTTGGTTGGAAAAATTCCTGCCCAGACTATGATCACCTGAAAGGTAGTAAATATTTTTTATAAACATTACAGTCATTGGTTTGATTGACAAATTTTATACCAATCGAAAGTATAAACTCTAGGAATATTCAAATTGGGCTTACAGATATGAAAATGAAAGTCATAATTCTAACTCATACAATGAAGAACCTAATAATTTATATGATTCTTTCGAATTATGTTTCAAATATACCAATTTGACTATTGGTTTGATTTAAATAAATTATTATTATTTTTTGCACTTAAATTAATTTCAATTTTTGACTTTCAGCTTTTCATCATGAAAAAAATGTCACAGCAAATAAATGAAAAAAATATATGATTTTTGAGACTTCTGTGACTATTCTTGAGAAGATTTTGTACAGCGATATGAACGAAACATTAGATAATTTTTTTTTAACAAAATTTTTTAATTATTTATAAATTAGTTACGAATGAATCTTTGAACAATCATACAGAAACATTTTACAAAAGTAATAGGTCAAAATTAACCATTCAAAAAAAATAAACGAACAATTTTTTCAGGTATTTCAAATGTGCGAATAGTTTCCTTCTTTTCATAGAAAAGGACGTACGTACGCCTCTCCACTCTGGAGCGATTTTGGTGAAATTGGTGACACGTGTGATTCATTGTATTCGTGCCATGTGCCAGTTTTGGGATATCTGCAGTATGCTGTGTAATGCCCGCTGTAAGTAGTCCCACTGTGATTCGAAAGTGCATATGGATTATAACGACGAGGAGTCACATTGTCTGCTGTACCTTGCTTATATCGTGCTTCTAATTTTTTCCGACAGAGAGAACCTTTGAAAATAAATTACTAAAATACGGGAAAACTCAAGTATTGATAGAGACTGTGCATTTTCTTTTTTTTTGCAACTCGAACACGTCGGTTTTTTATGTCCATTCAAAGTTTCCTCTCTTGTGAAGGAATCCAAGCATTTTAATAATCCCACTTGGCAAGTTCTTTGTGGTATGGAGAGTGGCAAATCTCAGAAAGACTCGAAGGTTACCGATGAGTGTACACAGTGTTTGCACTTCATCGTGGATTTTGATTGACCAACGAAATTATTTACGATCTTAGAGTTATTATACTCAAATATCTCAACCATGACTCTTGCGCCTTTTTGCTGTCGCTCAATTTTTCGTCAATCGTTAACATTGGTTTAGGTTTCCCAATAATTTTATCAATATCATTATGTTAGCCTTCTGAAAGATAACGACGGAATTCCTGAGCATCTTGATGAGCATAATCCATGAACCGAGGGGCAACTTTGAATCTGACTTTTCAAGAAGACTGTGTTAACTACTTCACCAGATGAATATTCCTAACAAAACCTTCTGTGAGAGCTTCAATTAAAGCACCCTCTATACTAGAAATATTAGTATTAATGTCCGCCATGTACTCATCTTCATATGAATATGCCAGTGTTTGATAAACATTGGATTACACTCTTCATGAAACAGGTGTCGCCAATATTTTTCAAGCCATTAAGCCCAACAGTCAATGTATAACTGGTCTAATTTTGTTGTAATCACGAGTGCGATGATTCTTCCCACCACTAGATCAGCTGAACAAACTACTTCAAACTAAATTTTTGGTGGTTTTTCGAAACACCAAATTCCAGAACTTGTATAAATTTCTCTGCATTTTCTCAGAAAATCGGGACTTGGTCAATTTCCTTAATCCATTTTGGGTGAATCACAGGAAATTTTTAAATTGGTATTGATAGACTTTGTGAGTGCATTCAAAGTGAGGCAAAATAGAGCAGGACCTAAAGGGTTACCTTGTTGAACTCCTCTCTGAGATAAGATAGTATTTTTTCCAAAGCTCAAAATGTTAAATTTTGATCACATTGGTTGATGAGAGGAAAAAGGTGAGGAATAATTTCGTGGGTTTTCCGCAAAATTATGTTTGAATCATATTGTAGTCATTTTCATAACCTAGTTTAACAAAAACTCGAGAAAATGGATTGGGATATTTATTTAAGAATAGAGGGGCAGCATGTGCAACAGCTTCTCAACCCCCTTGAGTACAAAATCCAAATTAAAAAGAACGAAATACATAAAAAAAAAATCAGAAACACCTATACATGACAATTTTGCCACAAGGCGACTGGTACACACAGCAATGGGTGTAGCAGAAATAATACATTGAATTTTCGTTGCTTCTCCGTTATCCAACATATTTTTTTGGGACAAAATACAAGCACTACAGGAAAATTCTTAAGGCGACCTCAGAGCGATGCCTGTGCGAAAGTGGCGATTCGCATTGGATTTTTATCGCTGGAGATTAAATCCATTCGGAAAAACTCTCTCAGGAAGTTTATTCCACATAAACGCAGTTCTCCAGATGAAAGAGTTCTCAAATATTGAAATTTGAGGTGCACTGAGTTGAACCTCAGAACCATGAGCAGTTGAATCAATCACTTGACCACCTCTCGTGAAAGTATCCACAGAAAAGAGACAAATCTCCAACCCCTCTTCGATGTTCCAGGCTGTCAAGGTTCCAACAGCTTCACGATATGTTTAGGGGCAGACATGAGAACCATACCCCAAGAAAGGTCTGATGTGAGCTTTATAAAGCATCAAAAGTTGCTGACGTGTGTACACTTTTCTGGTTCTGAACAGTGTTCTAAGCTTTTGAGAAGCAACCTTTGCAAATCCAGCGACATAATTGTACCAAGATATATTGGTGTCCATTTTAACCCACAACAAACTCATCGACAAACTCATTATATTCGGTTCGGAGACATTTATCTTCTTGGAGATAACCTTTGCCTATGTTTTTGTGGCATTGAAATTAACCTCGTTACTTTCACTCCACTTGGGAATTACTTCTACATTCTCATTTAGATATTCAATCTCTTGCTGCCGATGAAGGTGTGCTAGGGAATACCGGCGTTGATGGTGAAAGTATTCGAGAGAAATCCATCGACGGCCACTTGCGGGGAACGTTCTTTCTGGAAGCTGTAGAGCCATACCCAGAAAAGATGTGTGCTATACGTAATGTTTGCTAGTACGGATTTGTTGATTGAGGATCAAATTGTTTTGTTTCTAGTGTCCACTTCTTAGTCTATCACCAATTGTTCTCCGAAATATCAGTATTCACTAGCCCTCAGTTACCCTTCGCAATTACATGAAAAAATGGCATGCACAATCTATTTTATTCGAGGGATGCACCTCACCTACTTCCGATGTTTCATCTCCTTCTCTTATGCGCGATAATTCGCTCGGAAAACTTTGAAGCACATCATTACTGGCATTCAACTTTCACTTTTTGAAGCTCGCCAACTGTCATTCAGGACAAATTTCTCCTAAGCAACCACTATGTATGCACTGAAATATCGCACATTCTTATATGAAATTCATTGAATAGATGGATGTTAATTACTAATATCAACTAACCTCTTTTTGTCACCTGAAGTTGTAGAGGACACTTGATGTGAATTCTATGTGTTCATGTTCCCATCCTCAAAATCCTTTCTCTCCGTGGTCTACCTTTTCTGTGCAAAGTCACCCTGATCGACCCCTGGGTGTGGAAAGTAATATCCTAAAACCCGTTCCCTTATTTTTAAAAAATTGAGAGAAAAACTGACGTTTAGTTGCTGGATATTATGGACTATGCGTCCGACGGCCAAAAAAAAACTAACCTCTTTATACCGGCACTCAATTGTTAAGCCAAGAAAAACTATCCAACACATTTGTAAATTCTCTAGACCTAATTAGTCATTTTTGTATTTTCAATAAATCATAGTTTGGCCAAAATTTTTTCAGCGATATATTTTTTAACACACTGAATTTTAAATGAATGTACTTTCTAATTTCGGATCTTAGACTATAAAAAACTCATCATAAAAGGGTACGAGATTCATAATACCCCACATTGGAATTGCAGATGATTTTTTAAAAGACTTTACGTTTGAAATAAAACAAAGGCTTGCTGAATTCGAGAAAGGAAAGCCGATAATGGAAAAGTCATGGATTAGATGGCAAATCAAACGGATCATCACGTTGAGAATTTGACACCTTACGATTGTGAATTGAAACCATTCGAATTGAATTAAGACCAAATAGAGGTTGAGGTGGTGACAAAAAATACCATATTCGAATTGATGAATGTGAGATAACTTTTCCAACTTTCACTCAACACTGTAAATGAAGATTGAAAAGATGGTATTAAACATGTTCTCACGATGGACGAAAACATGTGACAAATTGAAATCATAATGAAAACCTGAGTTGAACCACTGGTAATGAATTCGGAGGATTCCTATTCCGAAACAGAACTCGGTTCTTTGGATAACAGTAATTAGTGTTTTCTGAATTGTAAATTACTTACAATGAATTAAAATTGAAATTCAGTAGTTGGTATGTTACAGCGCGAGTGGAATGCTTTACTCAATTAATACCTAACGATTTATATTGTCTTATTTCTTTTGTCTGCCTTTCAGTATTTTCATGTACAACAATGTATGTACACAATGGCATCATAAATAACTCTACACAATTCGAATAACTCATGATAAAATAGTTTTTGAAGCATGCAATGATAGCCTGTAATGTGAATGAATGTTTGGAAAAAAATTGTTACAAATAAGTAAACAAAATATTGTGATCATTACCTGGCCAATGAATTGCAGCCAAACCAACACACGAGTGATTAAAGTGGAAAATGATTCATATCTTTTGTACAAATTAGTTTTTCACATAACCTAAGGTTTTTAACCAAAAATATCGAGGTACTGAGAAAAATGTCTTTTTTGTCAGAAAATATTCTTTCAGATGGAGACGGTATTCAACATAACTATGAAAAAATTGCTAAAAAATAAATATACTGTTTTATGTGTAAGCATTTACCATTTCTCCAATGTCCATTCTTATTTGTGTTTCAACTGTTAGTTGTAAAGTGTTGTTGTTGTATTGTTCACACTATACCTGGAGTGCGAAGATTTCGTCTTATTCCTCAACTTAGTGATTTTGAGAAGGGACGAATTGTTGGCTAACGTGAGGCAGGTTTTTCAGTTAGAGAAATTTCAAGAGGAACCAGTCGATCTTTGGACTCAAAAAGGTCAAGAACACAGAGTTAGGGGCACCGGTCATCTCAGGGGAACAACATCGCGTGAGGAGCGCCAATTAAGACTTTTGGCTGGGTTCATTTCTACTAGGGCAATTGCGAATTGCGAAATAGATCCCCAGTTTGATGTGTAGAGACATGTTCACCATCCTGTTGGTTTGATGGTTCAATCGCATATGGCAGCAGGCCACCTTTAGTCTTTATTAGAGGCAACATGACAGCTCTTCGTTACATTCACGAAGTAGTGGAGCCCATGTCCTTCCATATCTTGAAACCATCAAGAACCCCATATTTCAACAAGAAACGCTGCACAGCATGTGGCTAGAGTGACTCTAGATTTCATGGATCAGTATGGCATGAACCGCTTACCATGGCCACCTAGATTCTTTCATCGATCGAACATGTGTGGGATATTCATGGTCGCAGACCGCTGAACTTACAACAGCCCCCACAGATTTTTGGCAGCACTTTGATATAAGTTAGAAGTAGGGTAGAATGAGATACCCCTGCAGGGTATAGACCACCTCATTAGGACAATGCCATTACGTATTCACGAGTGTATAAGATATCGAGGATCTGCAACACACTACTGAACTTCATTGGTTTCACAATCATCCACTTCCTCTGAAAACTTACTAGTTTGTTTGCTATTATCTGTCAAGTATGTAAGTAAAAAATTATTGAATGTTTTTCAATATAAATGTGTGCTTACCTTCCTTTGTCACATAGTATAAATAAAAAACTAAACGTAGAAAATTTCTAATTAGTGATGAAAATATAAAGTTGATAAATAGTTGAATGAAATAGTTGAAGATGGTTGCAATATGGGAAATGAATGAAATGGAAATGAAAATATAGTCGCAGATTTCATGTACGGAAATTGATTTCAGTTTCATTTACAAAATAGAAAATTGTATATTAATCAAAAAATCTGGTTATTATTCACATAGCAATTCAAAATTCAGAAATCAAATGGAATAAGATACTTATACTCATTTTTATTCACCTGAATCACAGTAATTTATGAGTTTCTGTCTTTCTTATAACTGGTTTTTACCATTCAATTCGATAAAATTCATAGTTATCATTGTCTTCACAACCAATGTGTTTTCTAGAAATCATCAGTTTATAGCCTATGATTTCTTTTAAATTAATTATTTTTCCTAGGTTTTTTTTGAACTTTGCAGCAAA
Organism: Leptinotarsa texana; assembly: GCA_015342105.1. Classification (NCBI taxonomy): domain Eukaryota; kingdom Metazoa; phylum Arthropoda; class Insecta; order Coleoptera; family Chrysomelidae; genus Leptinotarsa; species Leptinotarsa texana. The sequence continues at coordinate 5,822 of WOGN01006526.1, read as the reverse complement.
TTTCAGAAACACAGAATATAATGTTTTTGACATTCGCATCTTTTACTGTAACAATCTTATACGTGACTAGTACTGTTTGTATTCTAGTCACTACAACCATAAAACGACCAGGGCAGCTTTCCGGCTGCCCAGGGAAAAACCAATTATCTGCTTGAAGGTCGTTTTCGAGAAAAAAATTCTCAATAAGTTTTCGTTGATTTACGATATTCATTTATGAGTGAGTAATCTTGCTCTGGTTTTGTGTGTAAAAAGTGTTGATGAAAACATAGACGAAACAAATTACTGAGTTTCGTTTGAGATGTTTGTATGATCTCGGGTTTACTGTAGTTATTGTGATACAATTTGAAAATTTTTTGGTGGTGTTGCAATTCAACACTTAACAAATTTACAAAGAAATGAAGAATTGCGATATTTTATGTGGTAACAGATGCAACTGGCTAATAGCCAGTTTTGTAATACTGAAATAAAAAGTACACGATAATTTTTTTAAATATACATATGAAATAATCATTTACATCATTTAATGGTTCAATGGTTTTTAATTGAGTTAACATCGGAAAATTATGCAAATGCAAATAAACTTATCCTTATTATCGACAATTTGTTCATCACCCACCTCGTCTTGGAACTGAATTTCCACTATATCTCCACAGACGCATAGTTTGCCAAAATATCAGCAGAAAAAATTGTTAAATTACATAGAGAGCGGTTCCTGTGCAAAAGAAGCAGTCTACGTTTTAATTGAATTGGTGAAGATTATCACTTTAATGAAATGAATAAAAACACTTTTGTTTAATTTCGATTAGTTTCATATATCGTGAAAATAGTATAACTAGTGGAAATTAGACGAAAGTGTTTTTATTCATTTCATTAAAGTAATCATGAATTTCCACAAAATAAACAAGTCATCAATCACACATGCTGGAAATTATATTCATTTGTGTCACCATTGGGGCTTATGGAAATTTTTCGGATAGAATCGATCAACTTTAGTGCTGGCTTGGAGGTGGAACTTCATACATAAGAAGCAATAGAGGTGGCAGTTTTCTCAATATTTTTTCTATTGTCACTGCCCTGAACAGACGTAACGGTGAAATCTCGAACACAGTGTTGCATATTTTCCAAGAAATGAAGCTTACGATATTCCTTCGTGATATCTGTTTTGTAAATGATATCTTTGTCGTTTTTGAAGTAACTATTGAATTTGCTATTATTAAACCTTTCGAAGAATTGCAAAAATCGTTATTTTCATAATTACTTTAGACTGTAGTAAAAGTTAGATTGAAAACTACCAAAGTATTCGTAGAGAAATAAGATTCATTATGCAATATAATTGGAAGCAATCTCATTTTTTAAACCACCCTAAAAGTGTCTTAAAAATGTGATGCTTAATCAGAATTATTATCTTCGGTTATTTTCCTGAGAGGCTATATAGTTATGGATGTTTATTTTGTCCTATTATCATTGTTTTCATCAAGGTCATTCCTAAAAAAAGTACCTATTTCACAAATATTGAATCCAAGCTAAAAAGGAAATTGCATTTTGCAAAATTACAAATCTTTCAAAATGAAATCGTAGAACGAATGGGCGGAAGTCGTTATGCAGAGATAAGTTTTTTTGAAGATTAGGAACGTGTTCTATTCGGTGCAGTTCGTTTAGGTATACTAATAGTTTCGTCATATATAAATCGATGTTAAGGGTTTGAATAAAATAGTGTGCATCAGAAACGCAGTATTTCAAATGGCAACAATTAAAAATTTCGAGCAAAATCAGTCATTTATTTGGGGCAACTATTTTCGCTTTTGTATCGTAGGAAAAGGGCATATAGCATGCGAAGCGAATACCAAAAATATCGGTACCTGACTTTCCCAGACACATTAAAGGAACCACGAGGTCGAATCCAGTGTCTCGAGCTGTGACGCGAAAAGAGGTGCGCTGCGAAACGCACTATAACTCGCGTGCAGCAGCTGATCGACTATCAACAGGCGGCGAGATCGTGGTGGAAGTCATCCCCGAAGTCTGGGAGGAGTTTCGCCGGCGTGACGTCACGAGACGCGAGGGCGGTGCACGCAGGCGCCTCCTCTAGGCTTGGCGTCGTCGTCATAGAGATGCCCGCCCGTGCGTCGGGATAGCGCGTACGTAGTGCGTCGTCCGTGGTAACCTCGAAAAAGACACGGCCTTGGACATCAACATGCTGATTCTCAGGTGGGTAAGGTCTAGTTTCGAGGCCTGCTGAGAGGTGACGGAGAAAGTTAGTGGTCTGGGGCGGCAGTCGAGTTGATCGTTTACGTATTGCTCATTATTCGTGGATACGCCAATTAACTGCTTCCTGGCGTGATTCCCGAACAAATCTGAAGATTCCACAAGTTTTCAAGAAAGTTTTTTCTATTACCATTCAATCAGCACATATGAGTTATTTTCAGCGATATGAAAAACAATTGAATTAATTATATACGGGGTGTAACATAAGTACGTTGGAATATTCAAGTGACGTATTCCTCAGACAATTCTAAGAAAAAAAGTCTAGATGAGCTCGTGTCCGAAAATACTTCGTTTCGGAGATACATGGTATTGAAATTGATTTTTTTTGTTATTTTCTTTTAAGGCAAAACAAAACACTACAGGAAAATCCTCAAGGCGGTCTCAGAGCAATGCCTGTGTGAAAGTAGCGATTCACATTGGAGATTAAATCCATTTGGAAAAACTTTTTCAGGAAGTTTATTCCACATATACGTAGTTCTCCAGATGAAAGAGTTTTTAAGCAGTGAAGTTCGAGGTGTACTGAGTTGAACCTTGAAACGATGAGCAGCCACAGTCCGTCGTGTATTTCTGATATGTACCGCTCTTAGTGGAATCAAATGTGTCAAGTCACTTGAACATATTCCATGAAAGTATTCATAAAAGAGAGAGAAATCTCCTACCTTTTTTCGATGTTCCAGGCTATCTAGGTTGCATACGATGTTCGCGTCTCCAATCAGGCGGATGGCCCTTTTTTGGATGGAATCTAGCAACTTCAGGGTATGTTTGGGGGCCGAGCTTCTCACATGAGGACAATACTTCAAAAAAAGGTTTGATCTTAGCTGTAAGAATCATTAAAATTTGCTTAGGTATGGTTCTGAACAGGGTTCCAAGCTTTCAAGGGTAGCCTTTGCAAGACACATCGGTATCCATTTTAACCCCCAACAAACTTATCGAAGCAGAAAACGGACTGTCGTCAGCATACTTGATTTTTTTCCCAATAAGTCGTTGATATACAATAAAAAGGGGTTGGAGACAAAATGGATTCCTGGTAACACCAGCATTGATTGTCAAACTACATATTCGAGAGATATCTATCGATGGTCACTTGCAGGAAACGTTCTTCCAGCAACCCTCATGCCACACACGGTAAAAGGCCTTAGAAATATCAAGCGTAACAATTCTTGATTCTCCATGTTTCTCGATTGCGTTATTCCAAATATGTGTGACAAACGATATAAGGTCTCCTGTTGATCTTTGTTTCCGAAAGCCATATTGATGATCGTTCAAGATGCTGAAGCCTTCCAAATATTCGAGGATATGGTGGTTTTTACGACATTCTCCATAATTTTTTAAATCACTGACTGCAAAGCGATTGGTCTATAATTATTTGGTCTATTTCCTTTTTGATGTGCTTTTTCTATGGCTGTTGTTGCAATTGAACCATCTGCTTGTGTTAGTGGTGGTATTGTGGATTTTGTAAAATTTAGCTACCGACCAGAAGAATCAGTTCGTTTTTTAAAACAAGTTTTGCAAAAAATAAGTTATTCGCACAAAATTTGGTATCTGGGGTCTGTTTAACGTAAGAAATTATAATTTCGTATTAATTTTCATATAACTTCTAGAGGGCGCTGCGTAAGCTGTCATTATTTATATCAAATTACCCTAACTTTTTTGACAGTAAACTTTTGGTACTTCTCATGAAAAACCCCAAATTCCATATTTTTTCCAAGTAAAACAGGTACACCACCTCAACAACGCTGAAGGTGATCGTTTTCGAGATATTTACAATTTTCTATATCGATGCATAATATTACTTATCTCCTAGGGCGATGAGTGAAATAGCTGAGAACATTACAAAAACTAAGTATGTGGTGGATCTCGTCAAAATAAAATTTTTCCTATAAAATGATCTAAAAATAATTAAAATAGCAAAAAAAGTATGACAAAAACTAATCGTGTTTTGAAAAATTTTAACAATTAATATCTCGAAAAGGAAGGATGTTTTGATGAATATTTTGAAAGAAAAAGTTGTTCATTTTGACGAATCCACCACATACTTAGTTTTTGTGATGTTCTCAGCAACTTCACTAAGCGACCCAGTAGCACAAATAGGACAATAAAACTCTTCAAGATAACTATAGACCAGTCGCTTTGCTTTCAGTGATATCAAAACCAGCATATTCTCAAATATTTGGTAGGTTTCAACATCTTGAGCGACCATCAATACGGTTTTCGGCAACAAAGATCCACAAGCGACTTTCTATCGTATGTCACCCATATTTGGAACAACGCAATCGAAAAACAAGAGCTGTTCCGCTTTGAGGACTTTGACCGTTGTGGCATGAGGGTTTGCTGGCCAAACTTCGATGCTATGACTTATCGGATCATTTTTGTGTATAGATCGTCAGATTCCTGAAAGAACGGTTTCTGCAAGTGGCTATCGATGGATATCTCTCAAATACTTTCACCATCCACGCTGGTGTTCCCTAGGGACCCAATCTCCAATCTCCAATCTTTTTCTATCGTATATCAACGACTTATTGGAAAAAAACAGGAATACAATATATTGCTTTATTGACGGCACACTTATCTCGTTATTCTATTCGGATTCCAGGACATCGGCTGCGGAAGCACATCTTCACCGGTAGTAGAAGGTTGAATATCTTAATGAGGATCTAGAATTAATTTTGAATTGGGGTGAAAATCACCAGGTTCAAATCATTGCAACAAAAACCCAGGCATCGGTTCACTCTTAGAAGATAAATGTCTCTGAACCGGATATAATAATGTCAGGTGGTCAGACAATTCCGCTTTCTGCTTCGATACCTTTGTTGGGAGTTAAAATGGACAGCAATATGTCTTGGCACAATCGTGTCGCTCGAATTGCGAAGGCTGTTTCTCAAAAGCTTGGAACACTGTCCCGAACCAGAAAACTGTACACACCTCAGCAACTTTTGAAGCTTTATAAAGCTCACATCAGACCTTCCTTTGGAGTACTGGTCTCATGTTTGGAGCTTCGCCCCCAAACATACCCTGAAGCTACTGAATTCTATTTGGTTTCACCAAAAGCGGTACATATCAACAATACGCGACGGACTGTGGCTGCTCATCCTCATAAGGTTCAACTCAGTACACCTCGAATTTCACAGGAACTCTTCATTTGGAGAACGGTGTTTATGTGGAATAAACTTCTTGAGAACGTTTTACCAAATGGATCTAATCTCCAGCGATTCAAACTCAATGTGAATCACTACTTTCGAACATTCACCTTTTTTTAGCGCTCTCATAAGTAAACATAATGATATTATGAATAACGATAACGGACTAATACCAAATAGCATACTATATAACTTGTTGAAATAATATTGTTGGGTTTACTGATTACTACAAAAAGACACTTTGTAAATATATTTATATAGGCAATATTGTGAAACTAATTTTATACACGGTGATTCAAAAGTACTTTGACAAACTTCAGGAGGTGATTCCTCACAATATTCTAATATGAATTGTCCAAATGAATAAATGTCCGGAAACGCTTCGTTTCCAAGATACAGGATGTTGAAGTTTTATTTTTATTT
>WOGN01006525.1:0-12395 GCA_015342105.1 Leptinotarsa texana | reverse complement strand
AACATTGCAGAATTTTTAAAATGGAAGGAAAGTGGAGCAGAAAGACCCACCTGGAAGGACATCTCTGATCGGTCACCAACGTTCAAGGCATTGTGGGCACAATGGGATTCCCTGATTGTTGAGAATGGTCTACTAAATAGGGCTTGGGAATCGGCCGATGGCAAGAAAGTGATTTCCCAACTGGTTGTGCCTATAACAAGAATAAGTAGCGTCTTGGAAGAGATCCCGAGTAAATATCGTAACAATATGTTTAATGGATATGAAAATGAAATGAATGAATTATTATTATAATTATTACGAATCATCTCTCTAGTAATTACACTGAATCTTTCAATAACAGTTCCTCTATCAATGAAAAATTTGAAAACGTTCAATATTAGTTCGAAGCATCAATTGAATCGACATAATTTTGATTATCTTTAATAAAACTCAAAGTAAAATGCATTTGAAATAAATTCTACTCTGGATAGTATAGCAAATTTCCATTAAGAATGATGATGGTTATTCTGCTTAGAATATTTTTGTGTTCGGTTCATCGACTATGACATCGGTAAGCCATTGTGAGACAGACGTTATGATACTTTGCATTACGTATTCTATATATAACGATTATGATTTTGTAGTGTTATGATGCATTGCGATTTTTCTCCTTTGGTGTTATGATGGAGTACATTATGATGAATTACATGGACCCGAATGAATCATGTTGGAACACAGTGAATAAGGATGGCTGAATAATAATTCGTGAAGTAGTGACAGTGGCCAACTAACTACTTTTGTTCTGCGACAACTAGATTCGATAAAAACTACCAGGGCAGAAAAAACCAACAGTGTCGTCCACTTCAAAATTTTTATTACTAGTAAAATGAATTCTACGAATCTAGACATCCTGCGACAGAAAATTATTCGGAAATGAAGATTTCTGACTGACTCCGGACATCTTCAATAATGTAAGGAACGCTTTTGAAAGTAGACAACAACAGTTTCAATAATCGACGAAGATTTTGCCGATGAATTCATTTTTACGGGTCCTGAATAACATCTTCAATCTCAATGGACAAACAATCAAGTGGAAGAACAGAATAATTCTAGAGTTGTAAGTTTCAAAATATCCTCCTAATCAAATCAAAATTCAACGTTCGAACAATCGAAAGTTTATCTTTACCAAGTGGATGTTAGTGATATTTCTGAATGTTATCCATATATATAGACAACACACTCAAGTGATCAGATCAACCAAAAATTTTGATTGGGCAAAATAATTATCAATTCCTGTTTAGTACAAAAGTTAAATCAGGACTTTGGCATAGGCCTGCAGCCAGTAAAACGCCCTTGGATGGGTCACACATAGTAATTTCAGGAATAACGATCAAACTGTACCAAAAAATTTCGTTTGTCATACAGATTACAATGTGAAGTACGACCTTGACATTCCACATGATCTTGTCGAAGAGAACTGAAAAATAGAGATTTATACAAACGTAGGAAAGTTCATGTCCAAAGGAGAATTACGTGCTCAACAAATTTCATATACAACAATGAAAAAGTTGGAAATGAGTATAAAATAGGTCTTCTGTGGCATCTGGTTCAATTCAATAGTAGAGAAAATGCATTGAAGAGACTTCATGCTAGTGAAAGAAGAATGGATGGAGACAAAACGTTAGCAAAGAACTATATCGAGAAAAAGCAGGACATGGAAGGTAAAGGTTATATAGAACGTCTACGCTGCTGCAGGTTACATTCGTTGGGAACAAAACTCCACCTGGAAATGCTGGCTGCATTAATGGGAGCTAGATTGGATTTTCTATTTGACCAAATCTCTGTAACTCAATATTTCAGGCACGTTCTATTGGACTGATTCACAAACCGTATTCCATTAGATACGTTCAGAAGCAAGACGATTCAAAATGTTCGTTGACCAACGCCTTCGAGAAATACAAGAATTAAGCAACGTTTTTGAGAGGAAGTAAGTTCCGTCAAAGCAGAACGTTTGAGATGAAGCAACAAAATTTTATGGTAGAATCTATTTCTCAGCTGAAAGAAGATGGATAAATGGTCCTGACTTTCTATAGAAAAATTTTGAATATTGGCCGAAAGAAAATGTTTTCAGAAGAACTGTTCAATCAAGCAATGTTTTGATTAAGCATAGTTAGAAATGAGGGAAGATTTTGTTTGTGTACAAACTGTGCTTAGTGAAATCCAAACTCCACAAGTTGAATATTTTCAAAATGACAGAAATCACTACGTTCAACCGCATGTATATTCAGATTATTGAATAATTGCAGAAAAAATAGAAAAGATGAGGAATTTGATGTACCGAAAGGAAAAATTTATACCATCAAATGAATTGTACACATTCGATTGTGCATTTGACGAAATAGTAGGATTAAAAAAATGTTATGGAAGAATTGATAATACATTCGTGAATGCAAATACAAAAAGGCCTGTCATATTGAATGCTGAAAATTAAACCACAACATCAAAAATAAAATACCACCATGAACTCCTGAACCATCATGGTCAAGAAACAGTTGTCAATAATCTACTTCAATAATATTGAATTCTCAAAATTCGAAGCTGTTGGTCAAATTGCCAAATTTGCTAAAACAGAAGAAGTTCTCCAAAATTACCTCTAATGAAACAATGGCCAATTTGTCGATTCGAACCTACTGTAAGGCCATTCACCAAAACTGGAGTGTACTATTTTGGACCAATTGAAAAAACTGTGATTAGATCACGCGAGAAACGATATGGTGTAGTATTTACTTATATGGTTACAAGAGCTGCCTACTTAGAAATAGCCCAAGATATGACCACTAATGAATTCATTCATGTATTCAGACAATTTGGTTGCAGAAGAGGTTTCCTAGAAAAACATTTTAGCGATAATGGAACCAACTTCAAAGAAGCGGAAGCGAAACTGGCAAAAAATTGTCAAAATATGGACCAAGAGAAAATTCAAAAATATTGCACACTGAAAAATGCTAAATGGACATTCAACCCACCGTTAGCACCACATATGGGTGGCGCATGGAAACGTTTGAAACAAATCATCAAGAAACATTTGAAAGAAATTTGAAGGGAAATATATCCCCAAGAATGTCTTGAGGACACCCTTCGCAGATATAGAGAACATTTCGAACTCCCGACCACTGACGCACGTATCAACTGATCCAAATGATTCTGATGCACTGACTCCAAACCATTTTCCGATTGGGCCATCAAATGCGGCATTACCTTGTTCAAAAGTTGAAGAAACAAATTCACATCTCCTGAAGAAATGAAAAGTAGCTCAGAAGATTGCCGATATATTCTGGCAACTTGGTTACGTAAGTATGTGCCATCACTAGTTAGAAGAAGCAAATGACAGGAAGAACAGCTTTCTCTCATAATACATGATTGCTCTCATCTATGAACCTGACGCACCTAGGAATTGTTGGCTCGAAGGAAAAATAGTACATCTTCAACCAGGAAATGATGGAAAAATACGTGTTGCCGACGTTATGTCTCTAGGTTATGTGCGTTACCAGTACACAACCAGAACGAAAAGATAAGTAAGTGGGACAATTACCGAAGGGGGGAGTGTTTATTTCGTTCACTTTGTTTGAAATTGTTACATACTGTATAATTATATTTGATGTTCTGTAAAACTTTGATAATATGTATGAGTTAGCTGTGACATTGTTGAAAAAAATAGATGAAAGTTAGTTTGACAGACAAAATTTTGAATTTCAATTTGGTTCTTCGAGACTGGATATTTCTAATAATACCTAATATACAGGTAAAGTCAAAACAGAGGTATACATACCTGATTATTAATTTTTCCAGGAAGACACAGCTGTAAGTGGTGGAGGAGTTGGAGCATACATTGAAGTATAAGTATATTGTGAAATGGTGGAGATAGAGAGGGTTATGCAAAATAATTTGAAATATCGTCTGCCTGAAATGAAAAACCAGATATTTCAATTTTATTGTTGGGTTATATTATAGACCACATAATGCTATGCTTACTGATGTTACTTAAAATAAATATGGATAACATATAATTACTCTCATACCAAACTGTCGATTGGATGATTGGACTTCGAAGTAATTTTTCAATATAGGTAACCCTCCAATGTATTGCTTTCAAACATATGGTTTTCCACAAATCATAAAGAAGCAACCAGGCTAACAAAACTTTTGAGTACACGACCTGTTGTTATTTTCTTCTATGATGATTAATTGGACAATAAATCCAGCAACTGGTTTCCACATGAGATATCAAAACCTTACTCTTATTGAACTTGATATTCCTGTAACATATAGTGAAGTTAGAATTCATTATTGAATACCATTGTTGCAAAACTTAAAATTTGAATTGCTTCTTTGAAGAATGTATCAGAATAATCGTGGCATAACATTGTCACCGAAAATGATTTGATGAAAAAAAGTTGAATCACTGAATGAGTTCGTCCTTTCAGCATTCAATAAAAATGCTCCTATTATTCAAAAAACGTGAATTAGATACAGGCACCTCGCCAACAGACATTTATAAAATTGAAAAAAAGGGAAATAGAGCGTTTGAAAAAATGAAAAATGAACGAAAACCCACCTGACATTATGAAATATAAAAAAATCAGAAATTATACACTTCAAATAATCAGAAATGAGAATGAAGCGTATCTTGATCATGTGCTGAGAAACAGCAAAACAAACTTTTTGATGAACTTTTTGGAAGTAAAGTTTTTGAAAAACTGCAATTCCTGACCATTCGGCTAATTCTGATACATTTTAAAATTATTTTTTATATTTTTTATCTACTTGCAGATTGGGAAAACAAATAATCACAATAACTCAGTTCATAACCAACAACTGAAATTTCCTGTTCACTTGATAACAATAGAATAATATTCAACATTTATTGCACTTGGAGAAGACAATATAAACTCAAAAATATTACTATCGTACTTCCCAATACTTTAAAAAAATTCGTGGGTATACTAATACTGGCGGGTTGACTGTCTTTGTTAATTTTTCACTGCCTGAACCACTGTGCATACTGTTTTCGACGAGTGCATGGGCTTGGGATGTGGGGGTTGAGCAAACCGGCCATCGGATGCCTGCTTCCACGTAGCCCCGCTGGACACGCAAATGACAGAATCACTTGTGATTCTGTTATTCCCTAACTGAATGGCATCCAAACGATGGCTCAATCCTGAGGTGTATGAATCCGCCGAGCCGAGAGTATGAATGACACTGAGCCTATCAACTGTCTGCACGGAACCTTCGGGACACCGGGCATCCTCTTGTCGTAGCATCACTTTGTCACAGTAATGCGGGGCTCTGCCATGATTGACCTCCTTTCCCTTGCTACTAGTGGGACTTTTATGGACAGAGAAAACCTAAAACATTTTTCTGATGCTGAGTCTACAGAGGAGATGTATGTCGAGTTTACGACTCAAGCTGACCTCCCTGTAAATTAAGATGAGAAGCCATGAAATGACTGAGTCGTCTGTCTCAGGTAGAGGAACAAACCCCTCATGAGCAGGTTAGCAGACGTTTGCGCTCAAGTGATGTTTCACAGAAACCAGAGGCAAAAAAGCCCTGCACGGTTGAATCTGAGGCATCGTCAGGTGTAGCTGACGTGCATTAGCTTTCATATGGGAAGGTCGCAGGTTTCACGCTGGGAATCTTGCACCTTGACTATCCGACTACCTCATTAACGATGAAACAGCAGAGCATATACTTTGTGCCTGCCCCGGTGGGAACTGAATCAAGTTTTAAGAGTTCGGCGGTGCCTTACTCTCACCATCTGACCTGAAAGGCCACTCACCATACAAACTAATCGGCTTCGTTGAGAAGCTGGTTTTGCGGATTGCGGTAGAAGGTCTAATAGATCCACTCACATTGGACCTAACCTAACCTAACCTATTACCAGAGGAAAACAATCCCAAAGAAATTTCATATTTGAAAATCATGATTTTACTTCTCACTTTTTTCAAAATATTCAAAAGTTTTTTATACAACCAAATATATGAGTACATTGCATCAAATAATTTACTTCACGAGTATCAGTATGGATTCAGACATGGTAGCAGTACTGGAATAGCTATATCAGCTATATCAGCAAAATCAGTTCAAACACATGAAAAAAACATCTGATATCTTTTCTGCAAATGACACATATCATTCAACTGTTTTGGTATAACTTGACTTCTCTGAAGTATTTGACATGATCAGCCAGGAATTCCTTCGTGCCAAGTTGAGATATTACGGGTTCAATATCCAATCAATATTTTTTATCTGAAATTGTCCTATGAAACGATCTAAAAGAATTTTGGTAAGTGGATCACATTCATCTAATCTTGATGTAAACAAGACCTAATCAAATTATATATGAATACATTCTAACTGAAACCAAATTAATTAATGTATAGTTTTATCTCACTTCGCTCCTCTTATGGAACAGATGTTGGGGAAAAAAATCAAGTCCTGAAAATTTATTGGTATTACGCTGCCTATTGCATTAGACAGCTCATTAAGTCTTTTGAATTAACTATTCAATTCCATTCTACTTTCAACAGAAATTCTATCTCGTTTATCCGTTTCATTCATTTCCGTGGAACACAATTTTCTAATTAATTTTGACTTTAAAGTCTACATAGAAAACATCCCGCTAATTATATTTATATCCAACCCAGCTTGTTCTTTCTGCGAAGATCTGGAAATGGATTTATTCTGATAGGAGTTCGTTATATCAGTTCAAACACATGAAAAAAAAAAACATCTGATATCGTTATGGTCCATTTTTTCAAAAAAGGTATACGCGGTGGTGTTGCTCATTGCATACAATTTTTCTTAAAAAAAGGTATACGCGATGGTATTGCAGAATACATAAAATCGTTTTTTTATAATTATTGAAAGCAATGAATCTGTATGGTTATAGAATGTCTCAATCATTACCTTTTGATGAATTGGTCGACCTTTGACTGAACAACAGTATTCCAGATGATAACTCTCAAGGATATATTCTTGATGTAGATGTGCACTTCCTCGCCGAATTGCATGATGTACATTCAGATTTACCATTTTTGATGAAACGTATCACGAAAAGTATCAACTACCTGGTTTGAAGTTCAGAATACTCAAACAGTCGATAACAATTTCTCCCAATCTCGATCAATCACCTTGTTTGAAATAGTTTTGAATACTAATTCGACAAATGAGGCTACCAATAAGTTGGAAAATAGTTACCTCGAACTGAACATCATATCCATATACGTTAAGGCATAGAAGAACGATTATTATATAAAATTCATTTGAATAGGGGATCTGTAAGAAAAGGTATGGGTGCCAATGTTCTGATAGCTTGCCCTAATTTCAAAATATTACCTATAACTGCGAAAAAGTCTCTGTCGTCATACATTTGGGTTAAATTAGGATTTGCTATAACGAATCATTGTATTTTGGATTGAGTACTTTAGATATGTCATCAAGCCTATAAACCATATAGCCCATTCGATACTGAAAATAATGACACAAATATTTTATGATTTTTTTATTGAGAAGTTTGATGCAATCTATACTTCCAACTATGCGGCGCATTATGAATTCAATGTGTGAGTTAACCAATTGGTGATTTGTAACATTAGAATGAACTCCCGAATGATCCCATAATCAGATTTCATGACAATGTGCTAAAGCGTACCACTTTTAAAATATGTCAGATGAGATTTTGTGAGCTGAAGGTATCAAACAATTTGTTATTAAACATCAAATTTCAATTGACATTACATTGAAATTTTTCAAACAGGTAATACGATATTGCGAAAGATTAATGTATTCTGGAGTGATTCACCTAATAGTTGATAAGCGATTTACAATTTGTAATACCAGCAAGACATTACCTCGGGATCATAAAAATATTGACTTCGAACAAAAGAGCTCCCAAAAAAATTCGAAAATGTTTCTGAGAATACTGAAAGATGTTAACAATATCGCTGTTGAAAATCCAGATCTGCTCATTACATTACTGAAAGATCAATAGAGTTATTGAATATCAAATTTTCAAATTTTTTTTTCAAACAATATAGGTACTTCGAACTTGTCGAATGATTCGAACAACTTTCAACCTCCCTAGGAGTGGGCGAGGCTTATTATATCAAAACACGAGAAGTAGATCTCAGTTCATCATTCAATTGCAGTAGTTCATCGAACAAACTTGCATTGATGCAGTCAAGTCAGGAGACAAAGCCAAACCAGGCAATATTTTTCCATTTCACACCTTTTCAGAACCATATCTACACTAACAAATGTTTTTCATAACCCCATCAACCCCGCTGAACCAGATGCAGTTGGAGAAAGTGGAGCGAAGGAAAATGGTTGTCCACCAGGACATCGTCCCCCAAGGAACATGTGCTCTACCACTACCAGCGACGACTTCCACGCAGAAGATGATAGCTCCTGATGTCCTTACTCAAGGAATTCAACACAGACCATGAGGAGCAGGGGAACATGGAGCTGCTCTCCACCATGGGACCACCACTTTCTTCCATCCACCTTGGTAAATGCGCTGAGGGCTCACAATCCAAACCTTGAGTAGTCGCTGCCGAACGTATCACTGTCTCACTCCTTGGTGAGAGAGTGTGGAACTGTTACCCGAAGGGTATGAATGTGAGTTGTAGAAAATCCTCTCTGACAGACTGTGTTTCAGGACAAGAAATTCGCAGATTTGAGGTCCTATGCACAGACTGTGAAAAATGAATTGTCCGAGGCTTTGTAGCTATAGGTACTGTGATTTCGATTTCGAGCAGAAAAAAATGGCAGTAATTGTCGAACTGTAGGCTCAAAAGCTCGAATCTCTCTCCATGAAGTGGACCCACAGAGAGATTGGCTCGCATGAAGTCGAGAGTTAAACCATTTCTTAGAGGATTTTTCGATCCCCAACCCATTCACAAATAAACATGATCTAAATAAAAAACTTGTTTGAATTGAAAGGGGTATATTTTTCAAGAAAGATTGATTTTTCGAAATGAACCTTCGGCTTTCTACTTATTGATCTTCGCATCGAATTGATTTTTTTGGAATTGATGGCTCCTTCCTTGTTCTGGAAAATTTCCATATTTCTTGTATGAAGATGAATGGATGAAACGCCAAAAGTTCTCTCTTCCAAAAAAACTTATTTTTCTCAGGTTATATTTAAGTTGTATATATAATAAAAACTTGCATGTTAATTTGAAGGTAACAAAAAGTTGTGCGAGATGATTCACTCAAGGAAGAATGCTTGTAATGTAAATGGTATTAGACTTATTGCAGATATAAATACATTTATCCGTAGTGAATTTATCTATCTAATTGTTGTCATACTCAAAATGTATATTTTATTATGTTTTATTATTATGAAGACCATTTTCCAAAACGTTATGAAAGGACTATCCTGCACACCTCGATGTTCAAGATGATATCTCCGATAGGGGCAAGATGATTCCAGCATCATGTCACCCCCTCAATTCGAGATTGTCATAGGTTATGGTAGAATTACCTAAATAAATTTATAATTAGGGTTTACTATTTCGAATCAAGTCAGTCGATCCCCGTTATAATTGAATATGGAAACAATCATCACATTGTATGAGATCTGTGGTTGAGTAAAGGTTCAACAAAATTATATAATCTTCCAAAGTAGGCAAATAACCCATCTTTTGAAACAGATAATCTAGTAAAATAGCATCTGAATTCATAAGGATCATCTCTATCTATCCCTGCACAAGCTTCATGGCCCCAACTTCGGGAAACATAACATTTTATCTATCCCTCACCCCTTTTATCTTTGGAAAATGTTTGCATACAGAGAGGATATTCTGCGTCTTCTTCAGATGACTGTGATAGAATATCCTTATTACTGGAGTTTTTTCCCAACACAAAATCGTTATTTTTACACCTCGACACGTGTTTCGAACACCAAGTGATCATCTTCAGAGAGGAAGATTAAAACTGTTTTAATCCTGCCAAGATTGTTGTTCATCCGTTTTTCGAGTGACTTATTGTGGTATATACTTGAAGGATACATTGAACTGACATCCAAAGGCTGCAGTTTATAGGTGTAGTAGATGCAAGCAGACAATAGTGACGTGGTTTTCTCGAACTCTCAATATTAATTCCAATTTTTTTGTGCGTGAAAGGTGGCCATCTGAAATCAACAGAACTAGGTCACCTGCAGGAAGTTTCGTGTAGATTATGAAATGATCAAACCATTTGGTAAAAACTTCCAAATTGATGCAGATCCGGAGCCTGGTGGTGCGCCATCTATTAGTTCTATATTCATACGAACTCTTATTGAGATAAACATAGGTGTATAAAAGCAGGCATATAAATTACAGCTGTTGTAGTCTCAACTCTTTCAGCTGATGTATCTCGAGCTACCTGTTCACGTCCAGTTTCTGCGAACACCTTTGTATTTTTGGTAGGCACCGTATAAATGCTAGTTTCGTCAACATTATAGATACGGTTGCACGGATGGTTTTTTGTCTCTTGAATGCATTTCAATGTGGAATAAAACTTATCTACCATTGGTTTATTAAAGGCCCGTGCTCGAGCAGTGGAAGTGGATTCAGGTGGAAGAATGGCTATATCTGGATGCCGCTGACGGAATCCTCTCAGCCAATCATATCCTGCTTTTTCTATTTTGAGGGTTGGTAATATTATTTTTTACTGCAAGTTGATACGCCAAAAATAAAACATCTTGTCGTGTAAATCTGTACATTCTCCTCTCCATATCTTTAATATCCTTCACGAGCTCATTTTCCTGTTCTGCTGTAAAAACTGTTTTTCCCACCCAAATATTTAATTTCAATGACAGCAACTTTAGTTTTGCCTTTGGCCCGCCTTTTTAGCGGCATAATCGGTACTCGGCATTGTTTACTTGCTGTTTTAATACCAGACCATTTTTAACAGCATCCAGTGCTTTGATCATGGAGTTCTCCAACCATGTCCCGCGGGGCATAATCTGAAATAAGATTAAATTATATTTTTTCATTTGAAATATTCTACTGTTAGGTAATAATGCAGGCAGTTTCATTAGTAGAAATAAATAATAACACAAATGGTTGAAAAAATGTTCCTGTAAAAGTAGATATGATTATGTTGACGGGTTGTACAAAATGATCCACACGGATCGTCTTGTACACCGGTAACATGATCATCTTGCCCCAACACAACCTTTTTTTATTCAATGATCGGTAACATAACCTATGTGGTTTCAATTGTTCCTATGCTATACAAAAATCAATATAGAGTAATATACAAAGTTAACCAATACATCAGCCACGACACTTAAGTACGTTACAACACATTAAATATAATCTTAAAGTCAACCTTACCTTAGATTAAAGTCACATAATTTTTGTTTTCTTTCTCAAAAAATTTACCTGAGGCTCAAGAGGCCATTACGATTGGCTGTAGCGGGGGAATATCGGGGATTATATTTTAACAATAAACACAACTAGATGGCACTACTAGTTTCATTGAAATATAAGAGGATCATCTTCCCTCAATGGATCATCTCGAAAACCTTTCCCCTACTTCTTTAAATCCTTTTCTGTACACATTTTCATGATTTGAGAAAATAAAATAAAAAAAAAATAAATAGGAAAGAAGGGGCAAATCTATCTTGCTTTTGCATACGAAATACTGCGTGGGTTGGGCAGTATTTTCTCCTTCAATCTAGTCATAGTTTCCTCATATGTTGAATGTAGAATTGATCATGAATATACTTCAATCATTCTCAGTAAACACTTAGAATATAAGTTCAAATAATTCGAATATGTGAATTTTGCAATAGTTTCATTTTTATTATCTGGGAAATGAATGATGGAAATGATGAGGACATGAAACCTTTGATCAATCTCACAGAATCATTCAAACAGATAACGTTGATAATGGTTTATTAAAAAATATATTAATTTCATCTGAACAAATGAATGAGCGATAAAATGATCAAAAATCCTGAAACACATAGCACAGCACGATTCAGAAGGAATCGAAGAATCAAAATGCATATCTTTGGTTATTGAACACATAATTCTCAGTGGTTGAGGCAAAATAGTTTTCATCATTCTAGTCATACTTTAAAAATGTACTATATTGAAAAATATCATTTTCGTATCTGAAAAAATTGATGGTAGAAGTAATGATCGATGAGTATTATTCAAAAAAACAATTTTCAATCCATCTCACATCATTATTTACGTAAATAACTCAAAGAATAAATCTTGATTTCCACATATTCATATACCAAATACATGAATCAAATTGAAAAGGTTATATTTTTTTTAGGAGTGATTAATTTTTGGGAAAGAAAGTTTTTGGCTTTCTACTACTCCATCTTGATACAAAAAAGAAGGATGAGGGAATCT
>WOGN01006524.1:0-12395 GCA_015342105.1 Leptinotarsa texana | reverse complement strand
CGAACACACGACCTTCCAATCGTGAGTCGGACGCACTACCACCACGGCCAATTCCACAAGAATTAATTAAGAAGCTTAATTAATTTGGTCGAGTGTGAATAGGTGGGAGCCACAATAAACCCTTGCGAGTTGTGGTGAATAGACCGAATAGCCTGACCAAACTCACCCAAAATCAAATGCATATTTGCCATATCTGCAAACGTATAAACCATGGTTACCGAAAGTTAAATTTCACTCAACACTCTTGCAATGCGCCATAATCGTTTCAATTGACAAAAAATAGTTTATGAAGCAACTGTTTGTCATTTCATCAGTTCGGACTTCCATTGTCTAATCTAATATAAATTGATTTGCAAACCCTGAAAAACAATTAGATAATTAATAAGATTAACCGAAAATAACAATAACTTTGTCCAACAACGAATTTAGTCGAGCTAGCGTAGAGATATGTAACATATGGAAACCTCTAATCAAGGGAAAACGACCAATTCCCGCTAAATGGTCATCTCCCGCTAAAAACCAATGAAGCGGAAAAAGTGAAGGGAGGATAGGTGAAAGCACTCGAGCGACCATATAAATAGTCAGATCTTGGAGAAATAAGTCCAGTTATCACCCGAAGACGATTGTGGATAGCAAAAAATCGAAACGTCGTGACATAACTTAGTATAAAATCTTTTAATTTTTTTTCAATTGGTTTTCGTTTGTGTTAATAATAATTTTTAATCTAAATTTTTCAGCTTTTATTAATATTTCAATTTTATTTGTTTAGTTGTAGCTTGTATGTTAATTCTTTGTAATTTCAGTTTTTGTTTAATAAAATTGTTATTTTCGGTTAATCCTATTAATTTTCTAATTGTTTCTTTCAGGGTTTTCAAATCAATTTGTATTAGATAAGACAATGGAAGTCCGAACTGATGAAATAATTGGATTTCAGTTTAACTCAAGACAACTCGAAATCCTCTCGTAATGAGCTTCCCTCTTAATAAAATCCTTCAGTAATTTTTGGGATAAATCCAGGTGTTCATCTCTAAATTCATTTACCAGTTTATTGAAAAATTTTATTCGCAGATAATTATTTCTGGTACTTGCTAATTAATGTTAAGGAATGAGCAGGTTGTATCTATTTCGCGTAGTATGATTATGATTATCTTCATGTGTCGGATAGTTGATGATATTTTTCCATCATATACATCAAATTACTCAGTGGGTTTCAAATTGTTTCGTACAAATAAAAAACTTGTCATTATCCATTTGCCAAAAACTTTTACTGTTCAAAAAAAAGTTCTGCATCATCTCCAAAATAGATAACACACATCAAAATGGAAGTAAGAACTTACATCATGCAGCTGAAGTAAACTGTCCTTAGGTTCCTTAATATTTCCACGAATAAAAACTATTTCTGCTATTTTCAGAATTGAAGTTTCAAAACGTGGCAATAAAAATGAATAAAACTAGTTTGGAAACTAGAAAGCTATGAATTCTGACTGATGAATACTTACAAAACGAACAAATTTTCTGAATAAAATTCGTTCTACAAATTTTATGTGTGTTAAAGTATTGCTTATGTATCGAAATGTGAATTGATGTTTGTCATCTGAGTTCGGAATGATACAGAACTTTTTTTGACAAATTTGAGACGCAAACTGACAACAAAGCTGAATGAAATTTGTTTGAGAACTATGAGTGTTGGAATTCTTATTCGGATTCGAATGAATGATGTCAATTAGTCAACTTTTCTAAATAGCATTATATTTGATTACATTCATAAATTTAATCAAGTAGCGCTTGTCAAAGAATTTGTACGGAACAGTTAAGCACAATATGACTGACGAAGACAATATTAGAATACTCATTTAAAAATAAGGATGTTTGTGGATATAATGCGGATAGGATATCCCCAATTCAGTAGTCCATACGTCATACCTTTATGAAAGACTGAATGGTATGTCATAAAAGCCATTTCTGAGCTCAAATTCATTGTAACCTGTCAGATATCATAATCTTAGCTTACCTACTTGCTTGTATGAGTTTCCTAAGTGGCTGTTCAGAAGAAATCCTAAAAACTTTAACGGCAGAGTATCATTTTTTTGATTAGAGAATATCATCAAAAGCATTTTATCTTTATCAATTCGAAATTTATTTGGGTTGAACCAATCAGTGGCTCGCTCAATTATGACTTAGATAACTATGGTTTACTCACTATTTTGGTCTTCATATAAAATGTTGTGTCGTAGGCACACGATAGTATCAATACTCATCGAAAAGGCAAATCGTTTATACTCTTGTATACTAGGAACAGCAAGGGCCCAAGATCGATGCCTTGTGGTGCTCCATATTTATTTGGGGCTTGTTTGCGGAATTTCTTGTCATGATACATGCCTTGTTTCCGATTTGTCATTTGGGATATTGTCAAATCAAGAGATACCTCTAATGCCTCAGTATTCAAACTTTCCTAGTGAAATATTTTATGGGTAATTGTTCATTTTTTTATGTAGAATCGTTTTTCAATATTTCAATATACAATTTCAATTATATTTAATGGTTCAAGTTGATAATTTCTACTTTGGCTTTTGTTATACTGTCATCAACAAGAGCTTCTTTATTTTTTCGATACTTATTATCTTTTCCTTGATTGAGAGAAGGCTCATTTCATTGTGACATTGAGCAATATTCAAAAATATCTTAATCAATATAGAAATCTTTGACATATGTCAAAATAAATACAGCTTTTTACAATTGAGGCGAAAGCTTTCAAGTGAATTTTAGGTTTTGAAAACGGAAGATGGTTTTTCGTCGACCACTAAAAAAGCTAACTATAAAAATTTTGTTTTTAAATTTAATTTTTCAGTTTGTAGGCAAAATTCATGGATATAATGAGTTACTGACTAATTGGACTCTTCAGCAGTGGTTTATACCACGCAGTAACTTTTTGGAGGAACTTTTCAGTTTGACCTTTATCTATTACACATAAAAAAGTGTAAGACATATCAGAAATCTGTTTCTTCATCTAAAACATCCCATTTTTCGCATGAAGTAAGCTTTCGAATGATTGTTTTTACCGTTTTTTTTTAAAGTAATTTATTTGCGATATTCGTCGTTTTCAACATATTCGTGAATTCGGATAAAATTAACTCTATGGATTTGCCTATTCTGTCAACGCAATTTGTAAATATACTATCAATGCAGGAGGGATCTCTTGTCAATTTTGTAATATTCCATTATATGTCAGATGCTAATGAAATATAAAAGACCTCTGGGCATATAGTTGATTCTTTTTTGTTTAAATCTTTGTTTAAATCGCCACCTAATATGATTCAATATTTAGAAAAATGTTTTTGAAGGCCGTCATGTCAATGATCTTCGGAAATTATTAAATTACGTACTATATTTCGATATAATACTGCCATCCTACATTTCAACCTCTACATAATGAAAAAACATTTCAAATTTTTTTGAGAGATTCTCGCCTTTTATGAAGATGCGAATACCATCATGGGTCTCATTCTTCCTCGTGAAGTAACAGTCTAATTTTTTGTTAATTGTATTATAAGTAAATAAATTATTCGAAAGAGAATCTAGTGGAGTGTTCAATTGGAAAAATAGCAAGGATATATTCAATTTTTCGCAAAACCTCACGTTGACTCTTTTAAATCAAATCATTCGAAATATGCTTCTTTCAGTAACCGTTTCGTTATTCATGACTCACCCATAGGTATATAATCGAAAAATACCAATTATTGATTGATTTTATGGATTTAATTCAGTGTACGCATCTCTGAACTCAACTTGTACTGTTTGAAATATAAACACGTGGTAAGGTAGTAACTTCATAAAAGCAGTACCTCTTCGCGATCAAGTTAGTTCTATATTACATTATTATTCTTGAAAACTTTTTTTTTTTCGTGAGGTGAAAGTACTTTTAAAACTCTTTTCATATCTTGAATAAATTGTCAAGAACAAAAAAACAACTTACATTACTGCACGTTTTCCATCTTCTCCATATGCCACTATTTAGCATATATCTCTCCAGAAACAGAAGAAAAAAAGAAGAATATTCAAAAGGATATTCCTAAAGTTGTATTAGAAAATATCCCTCAGTTCTGAATAATTTTATAAATGCATGATGATGTCATTTTAATGACAAATTGTTATGGATATTGAATTGAAAATTATTGAAAATGCCCCTATAAATTCCAATGAAACTATTGTATAGGAATATATAATAAGACTACTTACAATTCAATAACATGAAATCATTTTCCCAAAAACAAATTACACCCGAGATAACACCATATCGAATTATCCCACTCCTGACCCCATCGATCAACTTCTCCCGCTTCGTCAAAACTACAAAACCCTAACCTCATTATAAAACTCAATAAGAAAAGCGATACATTTCTCGATTCCAACGAGATTATCACTTCGCCGGGCCAGATAAACAAAATACAATTTTGAAACTATGTGGAAAATGTCAAAGCTCAGTATTTGATTATAGCTCGAGGGTCGCTAAGCCGATTTAAGCGATTTCAGTGCGGGCAAGTGGAAGAGAAATAAGGAGAGACGACGTTCTTTTTAAATAGCTCGCGATAAATGACGTCATTGAGCATTGAACAGCCACGGAACGCCAAGCCCAGAATATGGCTGCCAATGTCTTGAGATGATGGCCCGCCCGAATTGTAGCCACACAGAGCTGTGTGCCAACAATGCTGAAGAAAGATGTACTTTTCGCAGGCGATCCCAGAAAAAACTGCTAGCTAAAAATGCAGAATACATATGCTTTTACTATTCATATAATCAAATATTTATTTGTATCAATACGAAAATCATCCAATACGTTTTCTAAAATAAAAAGGAGAGTTAAGAAACTGTCTCTCTCGTAAATTAATCAAATTAAATTGTATTTATGCTTTTATAATTTATTGAATAAAATGCTATCAGGAATATTTGATCTTTTCTCGACTATTTTCTGACATTTTCTTTCAAACATTTTGTTGATTTAACAGTTTTATTTCCAAAATATTATTCATGAGAATAGTGAATATATTCCAGAAATAAATGTTACTATGCAAAAATGTATATTACTGGAGTTTTTTCCCAAACCAAACCCACCTCGACACGTATTCCGTCACCAAGTGATCATCTTCAAGAGGAAGAACAAACTGAGGTTGATTTTCCTCTTGAGGTATTAAAATAACAGTTTGGTATTGAGAAAAAACTCCAGTAATATTCATTACTACACCAAAGGTTCCAAACAGTGCATTACTAATCCAAAAATGTGGTAAGTCCAGCTTCTTATATGAGAAGTTTCGTTCCTATTTATTAATTTATTTACGACATTGCCCATTTTCATAAAACCAAATTCACACATATGTACTATAACTATCAGCTAGATGTGAGAAAAAATATAAAAAAGAGAAGGCAAAAATAAACCATTCGTTTCCTAGTCTTTTCAAATGTTTCCTAAGATGCATTAAAAAGTTATAAAACTGTATTGTAAGTATTTGCAAGTCTCAAAATTCTACCTATAGACTCATTTTGGCCATAGTTGGTATGATGAAAGTTCAATAGGTTCCGGAGAAATAAAGCTATTATTTGGTGCATTAGTGTAAAATCTGATTCTAATCTTCTATGATTAAGAGTATCGAAGTTAAGAATGTTAAAGTTATATTCACCAATATGATATCCCAGCTTGTATGCAAAGTGTCTTAAAAACTTGTTTTGAACAGTTTCAAGTTCAACAATATCCAGATTATACATATGAAGGCACCAAATTGTGGACTTATATTGGATTAGTGAACTAACAGTTGAGCAATTTTTTGACGAAAACATAATGAATGGTCCACAGTGAGTGAGCGATGAGGATTTGACTGTTTTTGTGATATTTGTTCTGCAAGAGGTAGTGGCTAGTAGCACGAAAAAAGGGGGTGACTTCTCGTTTAATGGAAATTGAAATTTGTTACAGGAAAGACATTTATTCTTTCACTGTTACAGCAAGCAATATGGTATACCATTAAACACAATAATGAACCATATAATAAAAATCTTTTGGCAGAAGCATCGCGATTCCAATAAAAAACGAAAAACGACTTGATGAACGTCTTCTGAAGTTGGGGAAATATGGATTTGGTTTGTCCAGAAAGAAAGTACTTCTGCTTGTTGAACAGTTCGTTCAATCAAACAAGATTAAGACTCCTTTCAAGGACAGTACCCCCGTATTGTTTTCTTGGGTTTGCCAGAAGAAATAATACGTCGATAAAAAAGCTACAAAGCGTGGAAGCAAAAGAAATTGTAATCCATTCATAATTATTGACACATATTTCACATTGTTGGAAAATACAATCAAGGAGTTAGAGTTAGAAAACGAACCTAGTAGAATATGGAACCTGGACGAAATAATTTTCAATGGTAAAAATATTTGGGACCAGTAGCAGCATAATTACGTATTTAATTTATTTTGTTTTTCCTTATACTTTCTGCCTAACAGTTTATTCACCAGTACAAAAGAGCTTTCTTAAATATTCCACAATACGCAGATATTTTAATCAACCAAACCCTGAAAATTTCACCAAAAAATGTCTATTTTTCAAAGAAAACAACTCTGAAACCAAGCAAGATAACTGAATACGGCGAAAAGCCGTATTCAAATATATATTTGTTATGAATTACGCCCTTGCACCGTAGAGGTTTAAATAAGGTTTCATTATGCTTTTAACTCTCATGTACGCTATTGCCCTGTTTTGACTGGGAAGTGCGGATAATTCATGTAGTGAAATTTTCTGTTATTATGTGAGAATAAAAGTAAAAATGGGGACAGTGACAGCAAATTTTCCGAAACAATACTTACTTACAATATAACGTATTCCTGTTACACATTGGAAGGAAAGGTTTAGTCTAACTTTATAAAAACCAATCTGTACTTAACCCACACTACCTTACTTTTAATGTCTTTTGACCGATGAAAAAATATTTTTTAGCCATTCTGAAAATTGAACTTTTAGTGTCAAGGTGGGTATATGTAGTTTTGAATCGAGAGACGAGAGAAAATTTGTCTCTATATTTGTTTTATAAACAAGCCGTTTCAAGTTGTTTAATTAAGGCTATTTTCGAAGCACACATACAGGATTTTAGTGGCTTCTGGAAGTTAATTCCTAGAACGAAACTCTTTATTTCAAGTGAAACTTTTCTAATGAAAAGTAAAGGTTTGGGGACAGTCATGTAATAGTTTTCGAATATTAACTTGCACAAACCTCGTCAGACGAATCTTCGATTTAAATTATAAAAAAGCTGCCGTGAAATATTCGAAACCAAAATAATTATGATAGTCCAGTCGATCTATGTCTAGAAAGTGTTATCATTCCCTTTTGGATATTTTTGTACGAGAAGTGCTGATATTTTATTCTGTAGAATTCATTATAGCGGTACCTAGGCAGTTATTGGTATTATATCTCTTATTCAATCTTCTAATTTTTTGCTATTCGCTTTAATTTTTCATAATTTGCATTATGGCGCATACTATATTTTTTTTGTATGTGTATATGAAGTGATCTGATATCTTGCAGTTAGGTATTAGATAACTTCCACCGTTGCTGCATCGCCTTTAAATATGCCAACCGTAGTACCAGACGATACGTCAGGTATAATAACCTGCAGACAGGATAATAAACCCGATAGCATTGGATAATTAGTCATATTTTCACACGTATATACATGTATGTATGTAGCTTAATCTATTCG
This sequence comes from Leptinotarsa texana, assembly GCA_015342105.1. Taxonomy (NCBI): domain Eukaryota; kingdom Metazoa; phylum Arthropoda; class Insecta; order Coleoptera; family Chrysomelidae; genus Leptinotarsa; species Leptinotarsa texana. Next base: position 4,661 of record WOGN01006524.1, on the reverse strand, counting down.
CGGGCAGATGGCGCTGTTTGTAACCTACTTGATATTTCTTGAACTATTCGCTGGCAAATGGCGCTGTACGTAACAAGGAGGTTACGTACAGCGTTCAAAAGAAAATGAAAATAATAAATATAGTTTAAAAAACTAATACGCTTTTAAAGAACATCGAACTAAAAAGTTAAAAATCTTTTTTTAATAAGTTCAAAACTATAATGATCAAAAAGTAATAGTATTATTGTGACAAAAGCCTGGGCGCTTTGTGCCATATTTTCTGTAAATCTAGCGCCCAGGTTTTTTTCACATCGTTATTAAGCGTGTTTTCAGTTTTTCAAAATTATATTTATTACTTGTTCATCTCATTTTGCCAATCATTATTATGATATAGAAAACTATAAGGATTTAAAAGCTGTTGAATAAAAAAACAAAAGTTGGTGTTAAAACGTTCTACCAAATGTAAGCTAAGGTACAAAAAATAGCAAGCGTTCATGAAATTACAAGCCTATACATAAATGTGAAAAAGAGAAAAGTCGTTGAAATACGGTGTAACATTTTTTTATATAGTTTTACATAAATTCAATAGTTGATATTTGGAAAAAATAGAGCCCTTCCAACTCGACATTTGAATAGTGAATAATATTGATACTAGTTCAAAAATATCAGGGAAATACAACAATAAATGATAAAAAGGTTGATGATTCACATTACATCTACTACTGATTATCTTTATGATTATTAAATAAGGTGAATAGTTTAGAAAATTTTGACACTGAAAGAGAAATGTTCATGATATCACTTGCTCATTACAATAGTTCTGAAACCAAACTGGATAGGTTAGGCTTCAAGAAAATTTTTTATCTTCCTCTTGAAGATGATCACTTGGTGATCGAAACACGTGTCGAGGTGTAAAAATAACGATTTGGTGTTGGGAAAAACCTCTAGTAATATTCATTACTACACCAAAGGTTCCAAACCGTACAACATAGGTTTCAAGAGGTGAAAATACCATGTTGCCCCATTTTAAAAACACTTTGGAATTGATGCAAAAACCGTTAGAATCTACCCTGTTCCTTCGAATCCTCTAACTAATTATTCCTCGCTTTACTGGAAGACGTCCCGTTCGTACAGAATCCCGTCCTCGAAGGCGATATCGTCATGAGTCCTGGTGGCGAGAGGGTGTCGAGCATACTGAACGGCGGTGGGGTGGCCAGCAGGAACAGCAGCAGCAGCAGGCGTTCGAGAAAATCCGATTGTGTTATCTTTTTTGCCATTCGCGATTATGGCGGCTCTGAGCCACATAAATTACTCGCAAACTTCGCCGAGATGAGTTCGACCGCAAGTCTAAAAGGAAGATCTTCGAGAACGAATTTATTAAGCTTTCGCACTCTCAATCTTCTTTTTCAATGGCAGACCATAAACAACGGACATCAGAAAATGAAAATAACGAGATAAGAATTGAAAAGATATAATGAATCGTTCATTTGTATCTTATTGCTTTTACCGGAACGGCATTTTCAGAAAATTCTCAAACTGTACTGGAGGTACCCCAATGAATCATTCGATCGCAGTTGATATATAAAATACTCTAAACTGCGTGACTTCAACTATTACTTCACAGGAATGATTTGTGCAGAATGATAATCTGCAGAAAGTACAGGAAAATCATCAATCCATCAATATTTATAGGTATTTATTTTCTGACCAGATAATAAGAAGAGTTTTATAATTTTCATGGATTTTCGCCAGTATTCTCTAGTGGAAAGCGAAGAGGGGGTGGTGTAGGAACAAACCTACAATAGGTAATGCACCAACAAATAATAACCCCAATACAAGAATATCTAATGACATTTAAATTGTTTCATCTATGTTTTTTGAACCTATTTGTATATCTGAAATAGAAGATATTATTGATCAACCAAATAGATTTTATTAAAACAACGATAAAAATAAAATAAAAACAACAATAAAAATTTATTGGCGCTAACAAAGCATGTGGATTTGAAGAAATTTCTGTAAAAACTGTGAAAGCAGTCAAAATTGAAATATCGCCAATTTTATTTTATATCATTTCCAAATCCTTCGAAAGTGGAATAGTTTCAAAAAAAAATTAAAATTGCAAAGGTTTCGCCCATATATAAAAGTGAAAAAAAAACGATCTGAATAATTATCGACCAATTTCTGTGATTCCAGTTTTTGCAAAAATCTGGAAAACAAAAACTTTTTATACAAAAGTCAATACGGTTTTCGCAGAGACAGCGGTAATGGATGTAGTGTCGCAAATCCAAATAGAAATTGATAAAAATAAGAAATGTTGTCTCTTTTCCCCTGATTTGTGTAAAGCTTTTGATTCAGTTGACCATAGTATATTGTTGAAAAAATTATTCAATAGTGGAATCAGAGGAAATCTTCTAGAATGGTTTCAGAATATTTGTATGATAGAAGACAATATGTTTATATAGGTAGTCAAAAAAGCTCTCTTCAAAGTATAACTTGAGGTGTACCCCAAGGATCCATCCTTGGTCCTGTTTTTTTCCTTATTTATATTAATTCACTAGCCAATTTGAAATTGAATGGTATAATTGAACTATTTCCTGGTGATACTACCATTATATATTTCTCAGACAGTTACGAAAAAATTAAAAATTATATGAAGAATGATTTGGATGAAATTCTCATTTGGCTTGATAAACATATGTTGAGGCTTAATTTCAATTAATGTTCATATATGAATATTTCCCTAAGACTAATTGATACTTTAAATAATTCGATTATGTTTGATAAAAATTCTATTAAGTAAACAAGAACAACAAAATTTTTAAGTTTATACATTGATGAGAAATTGTCATGAAATAAACATATTGAAAAAATTAGTAAGAAAATATCTCCTCTTATTGGAATTTTTTACAAAATTAGAAATTTTATACCTTTGAAATATTTAAAAAATATATATTTCTGTCTCATTTATTGACATTTGCACTATCTCATTTCTATTTGGGGAACAGTTAAATCTATAATAAAACCTCTGAAAACCTTACAAAACAAAATAATAAGAAGCATTTATAAATTACCATATTTGGAACCTACATTGAACTTATATAAGCCAAACCTTTTATTGGACTTGAATTCACTCTATAAACTCAAAATTAACTGCTTCATTCATTCTGTAAAAAATAATGAAAAGAAATCAAATTTTATTCCAATTGAACATGTTAACAATCATGCCACAAGACAAACCAAATTTTTGTCAAAAATTAAGATAAAAACAAATTTTGGAAAAAAATCGATATATCATGATGGGATCATTATATATAATTCAATTCCAGAAAAAAATAAAGAGGTACTATTCCATTGCAAAATTCAAATATCAATTGAAAAAATCTAATTAGCGGAATTTCATAGTTTACATTTTATTTCTATTACACGTTTTCAACACATACTTTCTGTAACCAATTTCATTATTTTACTGCATTTCATTGGTATTTTTTTCTATATATAATATATGTTCATTGTAAAGTATGTTATTTCTGTTATTTAATTATACTTTGTAGTTAGTTATAGTCCTTAATTATAAGCATTCATCGTTTATTGGGACATCAAATCGAATTAAATTGAATTGAATTAGAACTCATGGCTAAAACTATCGCGCAACAAAATAACTTCAAGTAGCCTCACATACCGATGACATAGTGAATCACTTCGAATGTTAGGTTCAAATTTTTGTTTCGTTAGTCTCTAAAATAAAAATTGATAGTGTTGTATATGTTTTCGTCAATATTATCAAACTGGCAAGAGGATGCGACACTATGACAAAAAAGTAAATTACTCATATATTTTTCTGAGTCGAGACGGATCGCTACTTGATAATAAAACAGTTTTTCCATAATCACGAGTATTTTTAATTTTTTATTTTTATTCCTAACAAACAAACAGACTCGGTCATCTAAATATAACTCCATTTTACTATCAAATTGGATATAAAAATTCAATATTTACCGAACATTAACCGTGAGTCGGTTAACAATTTTTAATAAGGTTCTATTATAAAGTTTTAAATCACTTTTGATTTATAATCCAGATAACCCAACTATAATAAATAACATACGAATGAGTTCCAGTAAAGAATCTTTGCAAAAAGTCAAGTCTGTTTTATCCTTGGTCCTTGGTCCGTTTGTATTAAATGTTTGGAAAATAGGCATATTTTTTTTCTGATTGATTCGACCATTACTTGATGAAGATCCATAGAAATTTCATAAACTACAACTCATGATTTGAAAAATATATCACGACAGTAACTTTTTTGTAGTGAATTACGTATTTCTCATTCCACTAGCTTTTATGTGTGTACTAGATGTTTATAGCAATAATTTCTATCGAATAATAACTTTTTTCCGAAATCATTTGCCCTAACATCAAACTAATATTTTTGCACTCGACGCGCATTTCGCCAAGAGAGTTAGCATCCTCAGGAGAAGAAAATTGATCAATTTTGTGATGGAGAAATATGAACTATTTTTTATTTTTCCTTTGGCCATAAAACAGTTTCATGGCAAATCATTTGAGTTTTTGCTAAAGAGAGTTGTGAATATTACTGGAGTTTTTTCCCAACACTAAATCGTTATTTTTACACCTCGACACGTGTTTCGATCACCAAGTGATCATCTTCAAGAGGAAGATAA
>WOGN01006523.1:0-12395 GCA_015342105.1 Leptinotarsa texana | reverse complement strand
AGTTCTAATGGCGCTGGAGGCTGAGTGGATTCTACTATACTTTTTGAAATTTTCATTTTGTTAGCTATGGAGTTGTTGATATAAGATTCAGCAACATTGCTGGATTTCCAACCCCCATAGCGTTTTAAAGTTAAAAGATCTGCCTCTACATTAACTAAAATAGTCGCAGATGACCTTCGGAAACAGTGGCCAGTATATAATTCAGGGTTCGGTAGTTGCAAAAATTTCGCTATTTCTTTCGCCATGGTGCCAAATTTATTTATTCACACAGGCTGTTTCGTACATTTGCTATTTTTGTAATTTAAAAAAAAAACGTGTTTCATTTATGCATGGTCGAAAATTCACATATTTTTTTGTAAATTTGGTAGAATTCTCCTTGGTTTTAGTATCGAAGTTCATCACAACGGCATGTGTAAGTCCCATGTAAGGCCAATAGCTAAATCAGCCTGATATCAAAACCAAACATTAATTTTTGATAACAATTAAAAAATTTTCAATTCATACCTTCATCAGCAAATTCTTTTCATCAGGTGCATCTTTCAAAAATTGTTGAATTTCTTCAGAAATTAATGTTTTTGACTGTTTTGGAGCATATTTTTCAGATTTGCATTTTGAAAATGCACGCAGTTTTACGTGTTCTTGACAACTCTTCAAAATAAACTAACAAGGTATTTTCAGAACAAGAATTTACCTTGGCTTTCATTTTCCAGTCCATAAAATTTGTGTAAGCTGTTTCATATTTTGCTCTTGATGTACTTGGTAGCAAATTATTGCAAACATGTATTGCTTTCTGAACAATTTCTGGAGGTGTATTTGCCAACTCTAAATCTTTGTATTTCATTATATTCAATATTTAATAAATCTGAACTGTTCATACATACCATACATAATTATGGAGTGCTTCGGTTTTGTTGTTATGGAAACGCCGACAATAGGCTACTTGGATATTGGATGCGAATCGTCGACGTAGCGTTGTCAACATGGGGAACGTGTCATGTCAATCTGACATGTAACAATTCATGACTGACGGGTTATCGTGATAACAGTGAGAAACTATTTTTCACTGGCGGATATTTCTCACTATGTGAGAAATCTTTCGTTTCGAACATATGAAAACTATGAGAGAAGTGACACGTTGTATAAGCATCCGTAGAAAAATATATTTCAACCTCGTTCCTTATTTTATTATCCTCCAAGCGGAGGATGCTATCGTGAATATGTACTTCATTTAAAAACTTATGTATTCCGTGCTGCGTCCCTAAAACAGTATAGAGTCTAATCTCCCGAATGGTTTATCATCCCCATTCACTCATTCCCAAGCAATCGTTTCATGATCGAAATATAGTAACGGCCCTAATATCGCCGCATTCCCACAGAGCACTTTCTTGGCGTCCGTCGTCTGAGGTCTGTCTAATTCAAACGGCTCTACCCCAAGATTGTGTTTCTCCCCTTATTGCAAAGCACCCCATCGTTCCTAAGCATGAGTCATCGATACTTTCCCTTCCAAAACATCATCTCGGGATCCTCACATGGCTAGGGTGGATTGGGGTAATTTCAAGAAATAGGAATAGCCCATGGGAGTGGTCATTTTATGTGTTTTATAATGGTTAAAACCATTTGTATATGTGAAAAACTTATTAGAAAAATTATATACTGAATTTCAATTTCTTAGATTTGGGTTCATACCTTTTTTCTGTAGCTTCATCATAACAATTATTGACAAAAATTTTCCGGATGTAGAGAAACCAATTACAGGTCCCAGAGTTATCATGAAAAAACAAAATTGTCCGTCTTTCTGGTGCCTTCAATGCCAAAACTGAACAGTTGAAAATTATCAAAATGGGATTTTTCAAGTAAAAGCAGAATTGACTTCACGTTGGATATTCGTCAAAATTAGGACAACATTCTCGATGATAATAATAAATATCAATATGTTTTTATTCATCATTTTCACAAAAACATCCAGTTTATATGATATGAAAAATGATGAAGGGGGTTCAGCTATAAAAGCTTTTATTAAACCCAACCTTTTATTAAACTTTGTATGGAGACTTTATTTTTCTTATCTTGTATTTATATCAAAGAAAAGCATAGGCAAAGAGAATATTTGAAAAGTGAAGAGTGACAAAATACTTATCATAAAAATAACTAGCTAATTGTATAGAGACAACATTATGTTGTGTGGGATGAATTTTCATAAATGATGCTGCGGAGAAATTCGAAGAGAACTTATTGTTCTTTTAATTTTTTCCGATATTGTTTTGAAAAATGTTGCGTCTGTTTTTGGAACTATTATTTTTTTTTATCGGTAACTATTTTGTGTCTATGGTATTGAACTAGCAATTGCAATTCTTCGGAGATAAAAGGTGAAAGTGAAACCTCTTGCGTAGAATAAATCCAAAAACAAGCACATTTCCCAATCAGCAATTTCTAATGATTCTGATGTTTTCAGATTCTCCGGAGACAAACTCGAATTGTTCAATCTCCACACAAAAAGTGGTATATCAAGTCAGAATATTTCGAAACGCACCATAATCATTAACTGAATAATTGTTCCACTTCATCCCAAAGTCTCGTCCAATAACTATCCATAGATTCATTTGGGGACGGTTCAGGAATGGTTGGATTCGTCTTTATGGGTGTTCTTGTTTCTAATTGACACTTGCGAGATAGAAATAAATGTCAACGTAATTGGATTGACCACATCGAACTTTCAAACAAATGAATTTGTTTTTCGAACTATCCACGTCTAATGGAAATATAACTTCCTAGAAAAACTTCCCCTCTCTACTTGGAATGCAATAATCGAGGTTGTTTGTAAATAAGTAGATCATTTGTTTGACTGGTCTGATCTTCAAGAATGGAAGTCCGGACTTGTCAAAAACTCACTGTTCAGTAATATTTATTTCAAATGTCTATCAGAAATATTTGGATATCAATCAAATACTATTGTATAGCAAAAACACGTGTTATAGTTTTGTTTCAAATTGTTGTCTAGTAGGTATTATTATTTCTGGACTAGCATTTTCCCAGTCTAGTCCTTGATGATGTTTATTTTGTTATCAATTCATTAGTAATACTGTCACCATGTTGACTTTGAATAAAATCAAATTTGTTATTTCTTTAACCAGCCTTCGTTTCAATACGAACATCAATCTTACAAAGTTTAAACTTAGTTGAACTAAATATTAACGAGATCTAGCTTTTTAACGTACGATTCGCATCAAATCACATATTCGTTTGTACTGTGAGCATACAAAAAATTATAACAGGGATCGAACGTGAATCAATTTAGCTATGATTTCTTGAGTCGAACTCACTAACCAAATGGCTACAAGACTATACAATTAGTTTCCTTCCAAGATACTGAAATAGGAGAAATGCAAAAGTACTAATAGATTTCAGGACATTAACGAAAATACATGAACTCGCCAACTCTTGATCACTGAAATATAACCAGAGTTGAAATTAATTTGAATGTTTTTGTTCCAAGTTATACACTGAAAAATTTTTTCGTATTTATTTATATTATGCAACATATTTGTTCAATTCTTAACAAAAATTCCACATAAATATAATAATTTTCATATGAAATGTGATGAAATGATTTAGTTTCTCTTAAAGCAAATTAAAAAATAAATGATTTTATTTGAAAATAGAGAGGGCACAGAAAAACAGCCCTAGCAATTTTATCCAAAATGATAGTTCAAAAAAGTCGTCAAACAATATTTGTGATTTTTTCATTTTTTAGTAATATATTTCAGGTTATTTCATATACTACTCAATAAGAGGAGCTGCCAGCTCAAAATTTCAAAATAATATTATTGTAGTGATTTCATGTATTAGAAACATTTTCTTAATAAATTACCATCACCCCATTAAAATTTTCCAGTAAAAATTAGTATTCATGCTGAATAAATTTCAAAGTTACGTTTACCTAAAACCATCACTCTATTTTTCAATTTGTTTCACTAGTTTTTGAGGACATAATGGTTCAATATTTTCATTCCACATTAGAACGGCGTTAAAGAACTTTTTTAATTTTTCGCACTTCCTAAATAGTCATCTTCAGTTATTTATGCAAAAAAGGTTTTTAGAAATTGTGTGCTTAAGTTACAAATTTGGAAAAAGTCGGAACATCAAAACTTGCATAACAAAAAAAGATAAATGGAGCTAGTAAAACAGATGTAAAAGGATTCTGGGAAGATAAGAAAGTCAGATGTTTTGCAGTTTAATTAGGAAATGAGTTCAAATTCGTATTTTAGAGTATTATGAAAATAAAATCCCACAAACGAATTGATCAAATTTTAAAAATAAATTCTGTTGATAAGAGAATCCTTTTTAGGATATTTCAGTGGCTTGATTCAATATAATACAATAATGTTGCAGAAAATATACAAAAATTAAATTAAAGTAACATGGTCAGACCATCCATACAATATTAGGAGACAAAAACTTAGTGTTGTGATTCCGAAATGCACCAAAACAGTGATTCAGAGATTCTACAACTATCTAGGTCCAAAATCTTGTGATTTACTGCCTGAAACCATAAAAACTAGTCAAAACTACGTTATATTCAAGAAATAATTTTCCTAATAGTTATGACAGAGATATAGTGAAAAAAATAATTTCACTGTAAAAACCTCAATAATTCATACCTGTTTTAACAAATTGTTTGTCCTATTCAAAATACAGTGATATATATCTCTCATGAGACTTTGGATATGACTTTTTTACTGACCGTGATATTCATCTCATGTGATTAAACTGATAACCACCTATTTGTGATATTTAAATAATTTGTTATGTAATATATGAATATTATGTTCACTTGATGTTATTACTTGGATGTGACATTCTTACCGACTGTGATATTTTATCTCATGTAATACCTAGCATGAAACTATAAATCAATCATTGTGAAAGAAAATTTTTGTCCTCATTCTGATTATTTAAATATATGTATTTTTATTAAAGATTGAAAGAGGCTCTAACTAGTCCTTAGACATAGCTTATTTTTTAATCACTTTTAGAGGTAATATCACACACAAGGAGCAATCTTTCGATTGTTTCTTCAGTGATGCTATTGTTTATTTATTCAGCTCCCAAGCACTACTCACATAAGCATTTTGTATTCAAGATTGTGATTTTTGATTAAGGAACATACATATATTATTATTATTAATTTTCCCATTTAAATCAAAACCAACTTGAATCGTGATTTCGATTCTATGCCATAATGAAGTGAATATTTATATATTTCTGAGACAGTATAAACTTATTTTCAAAAAACAAATATCTGTGAAATATTCTGGGCATCAAATTATAGTTCCCGTTGAATTTTGAAACCCATTATTTTCGAATTTAAAATATATACCCGAAGAATCGCAGAACTGTGGCGATAAGTACTATGTATTATAATTTCCAGCGGTTGTGTGGATTCGCTTTCACTTGCGTGACATGCCTTTGACCTAATAATGGTGGTCTTCAATATGAAACAATTGAAACTATCAAGGAATTTCTGTAGCCTCATTTATGTCGCTATTTTATACGACTTTCAAGCATGTCTTGGGTTAATAAATCAATATAAGTGCGTGCTAAACAACGTTGATAGGTAACTTATCGTATATATTATTTGAGTATATGTGCTTATGGAGATGGTTCTAACTAGAAAAACGATAAAAAATGAAAGAGAAAAATGGAACTCATATCAATATTAGTTCAATTAATCTAGACATCAAAAGGGGTGTTTACCTACAAAAGGTCGGATGTTATGTTTCTGAATTTTAATTGATGTCTTGGTACCCCAATAGTGGGAAACTAAGCGAATCCAACAGAATTTTTACAGGGGCAACTTTTGAGGACTTAAAAACCTCGAAAATTTCGGATTTTTTCACTTTTTCGCTTAAAGTTCGATACGGAAGCCTCCCACAAAAAAATATTTGCTTCTAAACTGAAGTCCATTAAATTCTTCATAGAATGATCTATTGGTACATCAAAATCGGTTCCGCCGACTAGGAGCAATCGCTCGTTGAAAAACGGCTATTTTTCCAACTTTCTCGAAAAATCAATTTCCGGCACTTTGGAGAGCTGTAACTCCAACAGTCACTCCAATCAAAAAAGTCATCGACTGAAAGTTGTAAAGCATGAAATTCTGCGTTCAGGAAGCATAACAATCTTAAAATTGACATACCGACAATTTTTCCAAGTATCAAGTATTTCAACAGACAATGATTCAACGCTCTTTCTCAATTGCTTAAAACCCTTTCTAGGTTCATCAACAACTGTAAGAATAACTCAGTGAGATGGGAAGGGGTGTTTAGACCAGCAACAACAAAAAATGTAATTTGGTATTGATATTTTGAAGTTCATAAGTAAATAAAAATGTATGTACAGTCCAGAATCATACTGATACACTACTACTATAGTAAAACTACTTATCCTACTCTTGAAAAATCAATAGTGGTCAGAATGAATACAGAGAAAGGCGTTTAAAAATGTTTAAAAAACGTTCAAAAATGTTGAGAAATATTTAAAATTGATTTAAAAAATGTTCATTTTTGCCTCAACCTTTTAGAAAAATATTGAGGAGTTGCGTTGTTGGGCTGACCTGCTTGGATGTAAGAAGGGGAGGGTGGTTTCTGCTCACAAAGGGATCATCCCCTCCTCTATCTCCATCCGTTTAGTTATTCGTCCTTCCTCCCGAACATCTGCCGGTTTTTTCCTCGCTCGCCTGGCTGTAACACAACATCGGCAATCTTCGATCAGGGGAAGCTGATGGTGTGCAGTACTCTCCGCAACAATAACTCATTATTATTGGAGAAAACCGTCGAAAAGTACACAGATCTGACAAGTACACCTGTAGAGGTCACCTCTTATGGTGAAGATGTTTTAAAAGCGCTCTATGCTGCCTATGGGGACGGGAGCCAATTCACCCTTGATTAGATGAGATATAAAATTTTTTCAAAGTGTGTCTCCCGCAAGAAGGTCCACTTGGCACGGTTGCCTCCTTCGCGCGTTGCTGCTCGCTACCATTCTTACATGACCTGTCATCAAATTCAAGTATAGCTTGGAATCACGAGACCTAAAGGATTTTCAATGAACGTTTTCCGAATCGACCTAACTGTAGAAAATATTTGAGGAAAGTTGTATCCAAATTCACAACTACCGGTAGTGTTCATAATGAAAGCCCCCAGGTCAACCGCCCATTCCAGAAGAACAGCAAGTGCAAATAAATAATTGGTGAGATGGTAGTAAATCCTGAACAGTCTACTTATTCCGTCGTGAATGTTTCTGAGGTGTCTCCTTCTTCTGTGTGGAGACTTTTGAAGATGAATAGGTATCATCCATATAAAATTAAAATGGTACACCAAATAACTAAAGATAACCCTGATCGAAGAACAGAATTCTGCGAAATCATGAAGGAAACTATTGCAAGTCATCTTACCTATCTCCACAATATTTGTTTCAGTGATGAATGCACATTTTTTTAAACGACAATGTTCTCAGACGAAATTGCCGTTATGGGAGTGACACCAACCCTCACGTTTTCCGGGAAACACATATCCAGAAAAAAATAACGTTTGGGCAGGAATATTGAGAAACCATATTGTAAGACCTCTATTGATCAAAATTTAACAGGGGAACTGTATTTGAATGTGCTGAAAAATACTGTTGACCCTCTCATTACTGAAATCGTCGAAACGAATCCTAATGAATTCGATATAGATATTGTATTCCAACAAGATGGAGCACCACCGTATTACTCCAGACAAATAAGAAACTATTTGAATACTTTTTTTCCCGGTCGTTGGATTGGTCGTCTAGGTCGTACAGAATGGCCAGCCCGCTTGGCAGATTTGACACCTTTGCACCTTTTATGGGACTATTTGAAGCAAAAGGTGTACGAAACTGAACCTGCTTCATAATTGGATATCAGGCAGAGATTAATAAATATTTGTATAGATATTGACCTTACTGTGTCCAAAAATGTTCGGCGTAAAATATCGGACAGGCTGTTCGTATGTCAAGAAGTTCAAGGTAACCATTTCGAGTATCTTCTGAACTGACCTCAATTTTATTATCTCATATTATGTAGTTAAATGTCAACGTATTAAGGCAATTATTAAAAGTTCTGCCATTTTGTAGTAGTTGAAGATATTGACATTATATTTTTGGGTTGTGAATCATTTGTCAGGAGCTTCAAAAAGATGAGTCACAAGACCCCCTTTCCATTTAATTTTTTTTTCTTAGACGGCACCCTGTCGCCATCTTGAAAGTTACATCTGTCAATTTCAGTTCAAAATAAAGTATTCATGCATCAATTTCATTATCCCAAATTTCAATTTTTTGAGTATAAATTTTTCTAGAGTGGAAAAGTATAATTAGTACAGTAGTAGTATATTGGTGTAATTCTCGACTATACATAAATTTTCAATTACTTATGAACATGTAAATAGTTTTTGAAATCAAATTACAAACTTTTGGAAAAATTTGAGATATTCTTTCAGTTGTTGATGAATCTAGAAAGGGTGTTAAACAGTTGAGATAGAGCTTAGAATCGTTTTCTGTTGAAATACTTGAAGAAAATGGAAATCGTTGTGCTTTCTGAACGTAGAATTTTATGCTCTACAACTTTATTTCATGAATTTTTTTCCATTGAAATAACTGTTTTGCAGTAGTGCCGGAAAGGATTTTTTTGAAAATGTTTGAAAAATAGCAATTTTTCAACGTGCGATTGCTCCTAGATAATTCTAATAGATAATTCGACGCAGAATTCAATGCACTTTAACTTAGGAACGAATAATTTTTTTTCTCGGTGGCTTCCTTAACGAGATATAAGCGAAAAACTGAAAAGAGTCCGAAAATTTCGAGGTTTTCAGGCCCCCAACAGTTGTCCCGATAAAAATTTTCTTGGATGCCAAGACACCAATTAAAATTTAGAAACATAACATCCGACTTTTTGTGTTCACCGAAGTTTAGATTGGACTATAAAGTCTGTTTGATAGTGATAGAGAATAATAAACCTTATGTATGTATGTATGAAATTCATTTTTCAGACCTACATAACACGTACTTTATCTGGAGATTTTCATTTTTTATTTAATGAAGAAATACGAAATTTAATTTCTTTCACTTCATGTCCCAACGTATATAAACTGAATTCATTTGACGTCTTTCACAGATTCTCTGTAAACAAAATTCAGTTCGTGCAATCATTTCCACATTCTTCTTTTTCGTTTCGTGTCAGGGAAACACGTTTTCATAATATTTTTTCAATTCTTAATTCGTAACGAAATAGTCCCAAAGGCAAGGGACTTCACGCCAACAGGGAAGTTTTTAAAAGAATATTATCAAAACGGATATAAAATACTACCCAGGTATAAAATGAAAACGAAAGAACTAGGAAATGTATTTCAATTCGCGATTCTGTTATATAAAAGTATTCTACAATTATTTTACAATGATTTCATCTTTCATAAGTATATTGCAGTACGTATACAATTTTTTTTCAATAAACAGATGCCTACCAACAACCTTGAGATTTTATACTCGAGCAATTATATCTACAGGGTGGCAATTTGAAAATTTTCTGCTTTAATATCTTCCTTTCAGGAAATAATATGAAAAATCGAAAAGACTCGTCAATTTACTTTCAAGTGTGATTACAACCCTTTATTTATTTTTGTTTCATTAGAACTAGCCTACACTGATAGTGACGGTTTTCAGGTTACTATTCAACAAAAATTATTGTTTAGAGTCCCATTTCTACTAAAAAAATTTCCGAAGACTATAGTTTAATTTTTTCGTTGTTGTACAAAAATAAGTTTATAACACATTGAATCTACTAACTCTGTTTTATTGAAAATGTTTAAATTATAACTTCGGAGTACAATCAATAATAAGTAAACAATTATATTCCTCAATTATAACGATATAATTGTACTAACTGGAATTGTAGAATTATAGTGTTTTGAGTTGTAACATTATTAGTACGACATCTACGGTTGAAACTACTTTTCATTTTTTATTTTCAAAATACTAAAAATGTTTTTACTATATTTGAAAATTTTCTACATTTTGCCTATTTTTTTTGGGTAATAATGTGGTTACTTGTGGTTTAAAAGATACCTACTTTCTTTCACATACAAGTATTTCGACTCATCTGTTTGCTTTCTGTATCAAATTGAATATTTTTTGATAATAATCACAAGTTGCTTTATGTTAATAAAAATCACATTATAACCAAATCATAATCAACGCAGGAATAATAGTAATTTAATATTTTTGTATTTATTCATCGCCCCATCAGGCCTCTAATAAACATTCAATTCGAATATCGGACTGATATCAGTATTATAGAGTCAATTGAAAGGAGAAAAGAAATAATTTCTTGATTTTTGAAAGTTGAGAATGAGACATTTCGCAAGATAGTTTTGAAAGTGTTCACCTTATGAAAGACAGGCGAATACTATGATGATGATTTTGATTGACAATAAGTTGAAAATCATATTTGCTTAAAAAATATTTTTTAATTTGTGATTCTTCCAATAAATTTGTCTGCACTCATGTACCTACAAAATGTAATAGAAAATTTGGTTTTGCGAGCTAAAATTGATTGCAGTCGCCAAAAGAACTATACCTTAAATACATATACAGTGGAACACAATTATTTGAAAAAGTTTTAATACTCTTCCAATTTCACAACTACGTTTCGGAGTGAGGGTATTTAATTCCCCCACTCACAATTCTGAGAAGACCTTTAGATTTCCTCCAGTTTCATAAATTTATAAACAATATATTGATTGATTTTACTATTATTTCCAAGGGTTATCTAATGGCGACCACACAAGTCAATTCTTTTTGAGCGGAATGTATTTGATTTGTTATCTATGGAATATTTTCCTGTAAAATATTTTGATGGAAATGGACAATCAGTTTTATGAATTATTGGGATTTCGAAATTTGCGTGTAAAATGTCAAAGTAATAAATAATGTGTTAAGGTCGAAGATCAAGATTCAAAATATTAAATATACTTTATTTAGTTTGTGTTTAGTTTAACGGTGTAGGTAAACTCTTCAACATTCTTCAGGATACATATTGATTTGTTTTATCAGTGAATCAGTATTCTGGCAATAAAAATAATTTATTGTTTTATTGCCAGGAATCACACGTTAAAAGATAAGACCTCGTTAGTCCTTAGCTCGCACAAGTTTACACTTCTGAGGGTTGTCGTTCGTAGGGGTGCGACAGCTGGTTAACGGAAAAAACAGAAAACAAACAAATATACAATACAATCAAATCGTATACAAATTCCTTCAAAAATTAAATATTATCTACAGGGTACAAGTTGACTCAATTCAGTACCTCTTATTGCATTGAATAAGAGGCCACAAAAATAAATTTTATCTAAAAACTGCACTCTCATTGTCAACTAACCCCAAAAAATACAGTTAGTAAGAGTAACGCAATAAAAAAATCTTGCTTAGTTTCTTATTGGATAATTATGTGGTACATCAGAGATGGCGAAGTTTGCTCATCAGTTGTGAAATTTTGCCTTCATAATCCCTAAGATACTTTCTAGAATAAATTCATTTTGTAAGCCAGGTCACAAAAGAATGTTCCCTCGAAGAAAGAAAATAATTTTTCTTCCCTGAACAAAAAAAAAATCAACGGATTGGTGCAAATGAAAAAGATATTGCTCTAATAAATTTCCAGAAAGCAGACAGAAAGCAAAAAGTCACAAAACTACGCTAAAAAGTTTCTATAGTTTTAACAAAGGTAGTACTCTCATTCTGTTAAATGAGGTATCATCTCAGTTAGATGATATTATGTTACTGTGGTTATGGTACGGAAACCTTAAAACACCCGCTCTGCGATGATCAACTTCTGTTCTTTAAGGGCTTCTTTTTGAGTTTCCTATTATCTGAGGTTTTCTATGTATATTGTTGGAGTAAATCAATCTTTTCTCAAGACTCATACAATGAATAATACTTTGACTTTCATTTTCATGGAGTTTATGTACAGAAAACTTCGTAAAATTCCAGTATTTTGGAGTTGTGCGAAATTTAAAAACAATTTTTATTGTGATTCCCTTTGGGTATTTTTGGAATATATTTTGCGTCTTCTTTATTCCATGTTCAAAAAATTCTAATTTGATCAACATTTCTCATAAAAATAAAACTGGAATAAATCCAAAACCAGCACTTTTCCACTCACCAGAAATACAATACTTTGCAGAAAACTTGATTGGTTAAACTCGCGCCTAGAAAAGTATTGCATTTCTGGTGATTATTATAGTCTATTTCAAAAGAGTGTAGAGTAATAAAATCTCATTAAGTATTCAAAAGCGCTACAGGGTGATCCGTCAATAAATTCTGTCACTTCCCTAGTC
>WOGN01006522.1:0-12395 GCA_015342105.1 Leptinotarsa texana | reverse complement strand
TTTCCCCAGTTGTAATATTCGAAAATCCTTTCATATTGTAAATCTACAATATAAAACAAACCTACATACAAAATGTCAGTCTTCGAAAATGTACCGGTTAGCTGGCGCCCCAGTTGGAATATTTGAAATTCGCAACTTATTGCACATCTACAACATAAAATGAACCTATAGAAAAAATTTTAGCTTCCGAAAATATAGAAGTACGGACAAACAGTTATGAAAGGTAATTTTCATATGTGAACACGTCCTTTATACCCCCCATGGGGGGCTTCCCATTTGGAATATGTTATAATAAATATTCGGTAAAACGTTTCGTGTCAACATGGTCGCCATCAATTTTTTTTTTATTCGGACCTGTCTTTTTTATTACAGATATTGATGAAGTAATAAATTCACAATCCAAGAGTTTATCACATTTGATATTTTTATTGCGTTTCATTTGAAATAACTAACATCATCACTGACAATAATTTTAAATTTCTAGAAAACCCAATAATACAACGTTAGTGTAATCATGAATTTCATTAGTTTGGAGTTCCATTGTCTGATATTATATAAAATGATTTGAAATCCCTGAAATAACTGAAAAAGAAGAAATTAAAAAATGAATAGCTGAAAATAACAATTATAATAAGCAAAAAAAACATGAAATGGAATAATAGTGAAATAAAATTCAAGTAAAAATAGAACAATTGAACAAAAAATGAAGAAAATAAAGGTAAAAATAAAGAAGTCAAGAGATTTCAAGCCAAGTTAGTTCACCACGTTTCAATTGTTAGTATCCACAATCATCTTCGGGTGATTACTGGACTGACTCCTCCGAGAGATGACTTTTTATGGGTCATTCGAGTACTTTCTCCTATCCCCGCCTTTCATTTTTTCCGCTTCACTGGTTTAATGGGATGACCGTTTGGCGGGCATTGACCATTTTTCGCTTGATGGTGGGTATCCGTCCTAAATATCATGATTATTTACCATTCAATACTATTCAGCTCATGCTCAACACTTGATGATATCTCAACAACTACCTGATAAATATTGTATGCTGAAACATCATACATTATATAAACTACAATACCATTCAAATCAAACTTGCACTTGATCAACTCCAAAACTAATCTCCTCCAAACTTGCGTTATTGAGAGTCCAATAATAAATTTGTGATGTCTTGTTGTCACAAGAATCATAACAAAAATATGTATAGAAATATTGAATAATCTGATATTTCAGCTATGTTATGAAGCATTGAAATAAGACGATGGTTGAATATTAGTACGTGGGAAAACTCGTCACATTTAGCAACTCTCAAAATTTATCAGCGTATAAATCGTATTGTCAAATAAAAATAATTACATATTCTCTGTGCCATAAGTTTCAGTCCAATTTGATATGTTCAGTTAGCAAGCAAAATTTCGTTGACAAAAATGTCACCAGTAGTATGTATTTTTCCGTTAACCAGCTCTCGCACCCCTACGAATGACAACCCTCAGAAGTCTAAACTTGTGCGAGCTAAGGATTAACGAGGTCTTGCCTTTTATCGTGTGACTCCTAACACGGGTTAGGCGATAGCAAATGAAAGTCGATCGTTCAGACTTGGGGTTGAACCATCGACCAACACGGCAGTCAATTCGAGTGAGTGAACCATGTCGAAAAGCCTGGCTACCGACCTGAGTAAAATAATAAAATGGGTTTATAACATGCAATAATAATTTTTATTTTGATTATATCATACGATAATTGTATGTGCTGAATTGATTTATATATTGCTGTAGATTATGTTTGTACTACGCGCCTAAGGGCAGCCGTAAAAGCTTCCAGGTATGTACCGAATAAAAACATTTTCCGGGATCTAGACTTGAACATACACTACGTAGACGCATATATGAGACAACATGCAGAAAACGCGTTTGAATGAATTCGAGCTCACGACAATCCAGTGCTACGCGATCTACACAATGCATTAAACAGGAATGACCCCAGATTCCGAGGGAGAGATAAATACAGAAGGCCAAGCAAGCAATTTTTTAACAAATAACAAATGCTTGCTTTTCTGGTTCAACGAGAAACACTGAACCGCGATCTCTTTTTAAACAATAGTGTCCGGTTAGTTTTTGAGGACCCCATGTAAAAATTCAGTTAGAAAAGCCAAGATTAAACAAAACATTAGATTAGATAGTGAAATCACCTAAAGGCTGACTTTAAGACCGAAGGATGTCAGATGTCAATCCTTGCTGTAGTGCCTATCAGCAAGGATTGAGGACCGCTCACGTAAGAGCGGGGGTGGAAATTTATTTTGTGGGGCCAAGTTTTTATCCCAAGGCACTCAACCCGGAATGTTTGTACTACGATGATTTAATGGTTTTGCGATTGTTGAGATCGTTTTTATATATTGTTATCGTTTCATCGCCATGTGCTATAACTGAGTCAAGCTTTTGTTTCATGAGTTCGAAGTATTCTTGTTGCTCCTCCGTTTGGTCTATAAATATTTCTTCAAGAATGATTTTTATAAACATACTTTTTTCTGGTGTCACTCTACCAATTTATGTAATTCTAATTTTTTTTTCATGAAAAGGGAAATGAAAATTTTTGTTTTTTACCACTTTTATTTGTAACTAACGTTACTGCAGTTTCGTCCTATATGGATATTTTCAAACTTAAACAATTTTCGCTAGTTCAAGTTATTTTTTCTTTGCTTGTAGTTGTGTCATTGATGTGTCATTGATGAACAGAGTAATTGTTTAAATAGAAAAAACGCAACTACTAACGTCCGCACCATGCCTCCGGCTGACGTTCATTTCATACGAATCGCCAGTTGTGGCTAGTTGCTTCATCAAAATGACCATTTTCTTATGTTGAGCAGTTTAACATAAGTGTTAACTCCCTAGTGCATTCATATACTGGTATTTCCAAGGCTGACTCAATATTCACGATTACAACAGATCGACAGAAAGATCAGATGGGTCATCAAGAAACCAACTCGCGAACTTGATTATGATAATGTTTCAGTAATGTGTGTTATGTTGTTGCGGAAGCAGAAATAAACATGATCGAGTTATTTAAAAGTAGTGTGATAATGTTTGGTTTATTTTCTGTATGTCACATAAGTAAGTAAAAAGTGTATTGTGTGGCTTGTTGAGAGATTATTGAATTAGGGGAGAAATAACTTCTGAAAATGTGAAAGACTCTTTTGTTTGCTTGAACTTCGTCCAAAATCATACTCACTACATGGACTGAAAAGTCTTTTGTTGAGAGATTATTGAGTTAGTGGAGAAATAGCTTCTGAAAATGTGGAAGACTGCTTTGTTTGATTGAACTTTGTCCCAAATCATACTTAGAGGAAAGGTGTACGAGATGATTCACTTCAGGGAGAATGCTTGTAATTTAAATGATAATCGACTTATTGCAGATATAAATACATTTATGCACTAGTAAATTTATCTATCTAATTGTTGTCATACTCAAAATTTATATTTTTTGATGTTTTATTATAAAAACACCAGTTTTCAACACGTTATGAAAGGACCACCTGGTACAAGATGATCTCTGCGGTAGGGACAAGATGATCCTAGGATCATGTCACTCCCCTCAATTTGAGATTGTTATAGATTATGGAAGAATTACCTAAATAAAGTCATAATCAGGGTTTACTATCTTCAATCAAGTTAGTCGGTCCCCATTATAATCAAATAAAGAAACAATCATCATATCGTATGAGATCTTTGGTTCAATAAAATGATATAATTTTCTGAAGTAGGTAAATAACTCATCTTCTGAAACAGATAATCTAGTAAAATAAATCTCGCTTCTCGAAATCAACATTAGGAAAAAATAAAAATAATTTCAACAAATGCAAATGAAACTCAAAAAAATATTTTATAGTGCTAAGCGCCTCTTTCCTGGCGTAATTTTACACCAATCACATGTGAATTCATCAGAATCATCGCTATCTATTCCTGCACAAGCTTCATGGCCTCAACTTTGACATACACAATATTTTACCCATCTATCGCCCCTATCATCTTTAAAAAATGTTTGCATACAGAAAAGACATTCTGCGTCTTCTTTTTCTTCATATGACTGTAATACAATGTTCTTCTCTTTATTTAACATTCCTTTGCCTACACTTCTCTTTTTCTGTTTTTTTAGGATGTTTTTTCTTTATATATTTTGTTTTATTGGTTCCCATTTCTTTATCTTTCTTTCTTTTTATTTCTTACTTCCACTAAATAATTTTTGTATGGCGTGCTAGTTAAGAATGACGTGTTCATTCGTTTTCTCTTGAGATGGCTTCTTTTACCGAAAATTTTGGGCAAAGAATGAATTTGAGCAGGTGCAATATTGAAAGGTTCATATTGGCTATCTTCCAGAATGGATGGCGATACACTTGAGGTGCGTGCGGAGCTCGTAGATGGCAATGGCGACAAAGAACTCCAAATTGACGAATTCCCATCATTTATGGGAGTTGGTGACGGTGTTTTATTCTGCAAATCTGCGTAGACGTGTGAAGTTCTGGTGAGGGATCCGTTGCTGGTAGTTGTTGTACGTTTGAAACCGTGTTAGGCGTTTCTATTACGCTAGATGCTTCATTAAATTCCATTTCGGTTGTTGCTGCAGCGATAAAGTCAGCTTCGGTAAATACATCTGGGTTGAAAGGGAATATCCCAGTTTTGGCAATCCCAGTTTTGGTAAATCCATTGATGGCATTTAATGGGACCGATGGCATTTAATAAGCCTCTTCAAAAATATTTGCAATCTGAAATACAGTTACTGGCCTGCCAGGATTGTTGTTCATCAATTTTTCGAGTGACCGTAGAAATGCTAGTTTCGTTAACGTTATAGATACGGTAGCATAGATGGTTTTTGTCTTTTGAAAACAGTTCAATGTGAAATAGAACGTATCTACTACTGGTTTATTAAAGGTTCGTGCTTGAGCAGTAGAAGTGGATTCATGTGCACGAAGGGCTATATCTGGATGCCGCTGACGGAATCCTCTCAGCCTGCTTTTTCTCTTTCGAAAGGGTGGTGGGGATATTATTTTCTACGGCAAGCTGATACACCAAAGATAAAACATCTTTTCTTGTTGATCCGTACATCCTCATCTCCATATCTTTAATATGCTTCACGAGCTCATTTTCCTGTTCTGCCCTGAAAACTGTTTTTTTCCACCTAAATATTTAATTCCACCGACAGCCACTTTGTATTTGCCTTCAGCCCGCCTTTTTAGCAACATAACAGGCACTCGGAATTGTTTACTTGCTGTTCTGAATGCCATACCATTTTTTACAGCATCCAGCGCTTTGATCATGGAGTCTTCCAACCACGACCCGCGATTAGTTTTTCTTTTATAATTACGACGCATAATCTGAAGCAAGATTACTATTTAGATAATAATGCAGGCAGATCTTAATAATTAAGACATATTTATTAGTAAAAATACATTATAACACAAATGGCTAAAAACTATTCCTGTAATAGTAGATATGATCATGTTGAATAAAAAAGGTTGTGAAACAACCTTTTTTATTCAATGATCGATAACATAACCTATGTGGTTTCAACTGTTTCCATGCTGTTAAGAAATCAAAATTGAGTAATATTCAAAGCTAATTAATATATCAGACACGACACTAAAGTACGTTAGAACACATTGAACACAATCTTAAAGTCAACCTTTAACTGTTGTTCAAGACGCCATTACGATCGTCTGTGACGGGGGAATATCGGGGACTATATTTTACCAATAAACACAACTAGATGGCACTACTAGTTTCTTTGCAATATAAAAGGATCGTCTTCACTCAATGGATCATCTCGTACACCTTTCCCCTACTACGTCGGCTGAAAAGTCTCTTGTTGTGAGTTTATTAAGTTAGTAAAATGGAAATGTGAAAGACTGCTTTGTTTGTTTGAACTCCTTCCCAAATCATATCTATCACATGGGCTGAAAAATCTCTGACCTAACATATTGATGGCGCTAGTTTCATTACATTCACCGCTTTTTCAGTGAGTACCAACCTTCAAAAGAAAGCTTTTGAAATTTCATGATATTATAATCATACATTTTAAAGTTATCGTATTTAGAGTGACACTAATTTTGTTATTTTCAAAACAATGGATCAAAAACAATTTCATGTTTTAAATTTACTCTGCTTCTTGATGGGAAAAATACTGTTCAAGCGAAGAAATGGCTTGAAAAGTGTTATGACTCCGCTTCATCAGAAACAACAGATAAATGTTGATTTCAAATGGGTGTCGTGTGAGCTCACTGTTGATCAAACACAAGAACGTCTTGATAATTCTAAGCAGTGTATCGGCTGGCGTCAAAGTTTCGATTGACTTTCAGGTTTTGTTGTGGTATTTTTTGGTTATAATCTCCAAACGTTTCAACTGCCACTGCGGCATCGATATGTGACAATGAATGAAACATAGATCCATCACTTCACACGGGAATCAAAACGATCGTCATCTGAGTGGAGAGCAACTGGTGAACCTCGTCCAAAGCGCTAGAAACCGCAACAATCGGCTGGAAAAGTAGTTTGGTGTGTGTGTGGTGTAATATTTACTGAGTATAGTGAACAGTGAAAATTTTATAGCGTTATTGGAGCGTTTGAAAGACGAAATTGCAAGAAACGGTCGTATATGGCAAAGAATCACGACAATCACGATAACGCATTTTGTCACAAGTCAATGAAAACAATAGCGAAAGGAAATGAATCAAACTGGAACTTCTCTCACATCCACCATATTCGCCAGATTTGGCGCCCAGCTGCTACTGGCTGCTCGCAGACTTCAAAAGAATGCTCACCGGTAAGAAATTTCCATCGAGTGAAAATGCTGAAACTGAGGCCTATTTTGAGACAAAAGGTAAATCGTTCTACAAAAGTGGTATTGAAATCTTAGAACGGCGGTGAATTGATGATTGATGGAGATTACGTTTGATAAACCAAGCTAATTCTGACCAAAAAAAAATATATGCGTTTTTCTTAGGCCCGAGACTTTTCAGCCCATATGTTTGGTATGATTGTGAAGCTAGTGTGACGTCAGCACCCACATTTATCGTCCAACCCTTATTTTAGAATCCGACCTACACCATACATATAAAGAACCGTGTATTATGAAAATGGCACATTTGATTTGGTTATAGTTTCGAATATAATAGTTTCATTTGTATCCAAAAGTAAGTGGACATTGAGCAATACCAAGTACTGTATAGTTCTGTACCGTCAAATACTCTAAATAAAGGGAAAGGTGCAAGGCTGTGAGATGTTTCTGTTTGAACGCTATATCATTATTCATGTTAAATTCATGAATTGTTATCAGAATCTGTTTTTTCTATAGTTTCCAATGCAATTGAAATATAAATTTGTATCATGATGTAATCAAACCTCGACTTTTCAGATGCATTAAACCATTTTGTGTAGCAATAGTTGATTTTTCATCGATTCTATTCATTAGAATCTGATAGTACTCATATTCGAAATTAGGACTTGCGAATTAAATCAAGAAAAAAGTTGGATTTTTTTACTCAAAAGGGATTTAATTGACACAAGAAACGTCTTTGATTGTTTTTTATCTAAGAAAGAAGTGAGACTAAAAGACAAAGAGCTGCTATTTCTTTTCTACATCTGGGGCACCAACTTTTTAGGTATTGGCTCTCAAGTACGAACATCTATGTATGGAGATGATCAGGACAATGATTGGACAACGATAGGCTATCCAGACATTTCCCAAAGGGTAAAACATATCAAAAAAGACGATGGTTTCTGTATGGTACTCGGCAGCTGGTGTGCTTCACTATAACTTTCTGTAACCGAGCTAAACCATCATACTAGAGTTCTATTATGAGGAGATCGACATGTACCGGAAACTGTGTCAGCAGCAGCCGGCACTAGTCAACAAAAGAGGTCTAGTCCTTCTCCACGATAACGCCCGTCCGCACGTTACACAAATCACCTTCCGAAAATTAAACGAATAGAGCGTCGAAGTTTTGCTTCATCCACCATACTTCCCAGACTTGTCGCCAACCGACTATCACCTTTTCAAGCACTTCGATAACTTTCTCATTGGTAGAACCTTCGCCAATCAGGACCAGGTAAAAGCGACCTTCGTCAACTTCATCAAATCTTGAGCACACAATTCTTTCACTGATTTAATTGAGTTGTGTTACGTTGGCAAAAGTGCACTGATTCAGATGGCCCTCATTTCGAATAAATTGAATGATTATTCAATTTAGTATCACAGTTTGAAGTAGATTCATAAAAACGGACAAAACTTCTGAAACAAAACACTTTTTGAATTGATAAGGTTATATTTTCAGGAGTGATTAAGTTCAAATTTCAATTTCCAAAGGAGTAAGGAAGAAAAAGCCCTCCTGGAGCAGCTACTTTCATATAAACATTGAATTACACGAAAGAATAATTCTTTCGAAACAAATACTTTAATATGAACACTAAATTGACAAAAAACACATTCCTCTACTTAATTTATATTCCATACATTCGTTATGAAATTGAATCAGATATCATTCACATGATTCCTACATAATATACTGAGTGAAAGGTAAAACTCTAACTGTTAACTCTAACACTGTTATCTGCACTGGTAGACATCGATGTTTCGCCGTATGACACTTGCCTTATTCTTCAGTACCAATCTGATTAACATAAAAAGAAAAAATACACAATTCATTCATAAATTACGATTTCATGTAATAGAAAGAATTTGATTTATTCATGTCATCGATGATATCGTAATGACATTCATTTGCTTATTTGATTAAATTTCAGCCAAAGGAAACTTGTTTGAATTGGAAGGTTTTATTTTTAGGAGTGATTATTTTTGGGAGAGAAAGTTTTTGGCGCTCTACTGCTTCATCTTGATACAAAAAAGTGGGAATCTTCCAAAGAAAGAAAGGAGGCAATCGCTTTCAAAAATTTCCACTTCAACAAAGATGTGTAGATCATGCAAAGAAGTAACTTTCAGATACAAACTGGAAGAAAGCCCTCCAGAAACAGCTACTTCCATAAAAATATTGAATCATATGAAAGAAAAAATGAAATACTTTTATATGAGCACTGAATAACATAAAAACCTCTATTCTCCACTCAGTTTGTATTCCAAAAATTCGTTAAGGAAAACTGCTAGAATACTGTGATTGATGTGATTTTTAAAAAATAAATGAAGTAAAATATATAACCAAATAATCACTGTTCAATGATAATCGAAATCGGATGCGGAGGCTATTTTTGCATTTTTGACAATATATCACTATTTTCTTCTTGGATATGTTCATGTAAAACTATTTTTTTATTACAGGAGCACACGAATCATGTTTCACTCCTAGGAATGAGAGAGGAGACTGTAAGGATATTATTTCATGTCCAAGTTTATTTGCTCTCTTAGAGAAACGTCCCATTAAGTCATACGACGCAGATTACCTGAGACGATCTCAATGTGGTTTGGAAGGAACCATGCCAAAAGTATGCTGCCCATTAGGAGGTCAAAGGCCCTCAACTTCCAGAACATTGGTTGATTATATGGAACGTGAGTCACATTTATTTACATTATCGACATCAGTTAACATATTAAAACAATAAACCTCTAAAGTAGAAGTAATACTTCTTCCCCAATCCTTGTGGTGATTGTGCTCATTACACAGTGCATTTCCTTAATGTCCTCCCCCCTTTTCTTTCTGAACGGGTCAACTCAAAAAATTGAAATTTATGATGATGAAATTAATGCGTGAATACTTGTTTTGAAGTAAAATTAACAGATGAAACTTTCAAGTTGGCGACTGGGCGCCATCTGGGAAAAAAATTAAAAAGAAAGAGGGATATTGTGTCACATCCTTTTGAAGCACCTGACGAATATTTCACAACCCTAGAATATGAAGTCAATATCTTCACCTACTACAAAATGGCGGAACATTTAATAATTTCCTGAAGACAAACACATATTGATATTTCTAGAAATATTTCTCTTTTAATCTGCCATATGGCAATTCCAACATCCCCATAAGGTTTGTTGTGTTATTTTTGTTTATAAAAACGACAAAAATTGTCAGTACGGCAATGAACATCATTGTTCAGTTAGAATATTCTCATTTACTTTTCGATTTTTCTAATAGAAGGTACCATGCCAACAATCTGTGAATGTTCAATTCTCGTCCATTGGAGGAAAAAATTGAAGTGAATTTTATGTACGGTGGGACGCGTAACTTCCACGAAACCGAAAGGATTTTCAATTAACGGTTTCCGAATCGTCCTATCCTTAAAAAATATTTGAGGGAAGTAGAATCCAAATTCACAACTACCGGTAGTGTACATAGCAAAAAAGTCCTAGGTCATCAGTCCATTTCGGAAAAACAAGAAGTGCAAATAATTGGTGAGATGGTAGTAAATCCTGTTGTTGTGAGGTGTCTCTTTCTACTGTGTGAAGAGGAATAAGTATCATCCATACAAAACGGAAATGGTACACCAATTATCTGAAGATGACCCTGATCGAAGAAATCGAAGAAATCTGCAAAATCATGACGAAAACCATTACAAGGCGTCATACCTATTACCACAATATTTATTTTGGTGATTAATGAACATTTTTTTCAAACGGCAATGTTCACAGACAAAATTGCCGTTATTGGAGTGACACCAACCTATAAATCTCAGAATACCAAGTAATAGTGTGTGATTAAGAGTATCAAACGCCCTAATGAAATCCAACAAAATGAGTATAGTATACGGTCCTTGGTCGGTTTCTCTTATGATATCATCAACAACGTTCAGAAGAGCGGTTGTGCAACTGTAACCTTTTCTGAACCCCGATTGAACAGGTGGCAATATATTGAATTCCGAAAGATGTTCTGTTAACTGCCTCTCCAGCGCGTGCTCTAATATTTTTTACAAAGTAGGTAGGATACTGATAGCACGAAGATCTTTGTATTCAACAGGGTTTGCTTTTTTTGACAGTACTTTAACTAGCGCTCTACCCCAAGTTGCCGGAAAAACACTCTCAAGGAGACAAGTGTTTATAATATGGGTGATATACTCAATTATATGTGGACAACAAACTCTGATTAGCCTAATATTCAATTCATCACAACCAACTGCATTCGTCTTTATATTTGAGATAGTTTCGGTAACAAATAAGTCATTTACTTTTTCAAAGTGGAATTCTGTATTAACGAGACTGTTGTGTCTGTAAAAATCCAATAGTTCTCCAGGTGGCTCCAAGTGTGGTGTTGAATTGATGAAGAAATCATTGATTTCCCTAGGGTTTTTCAAACTTTCTGGAAAACTGGTTGATTTTCCAGTAACAATATTGATTTGTTTTAGAGTTTTCCACATACCTTTGGAAGTACTATTATTGAATTTGAATGAGATAAATGCCTGCTTTTCTAGTTTGATGACTTTATTCACATAGTTTCGCATCCTTATAGAATTAAAGATGGATTTCTGATTTTGTCCATTTAAACCTACGAGAGACTTTGTTCCTAATAGATATCATTTCCTTCACAGTATCTGTAATCCACGGTGCGCTGGGTCTACTCATCCTTGATCTTATGAAAGGTGCATGCCTATCGAATAAATTTGTTAGATTATTGACTAAGAAAGAAGTTTTTGAATTAGTATCTTCTTTATCAAAAATTGTGAAGAAGGATATTATACAAATCTCTCTGAAAATCACTTTCATTAAAATATTTGAAATTACTGTATGTATGAAATTTTTGGATCAGATTCCTACTAGTTACTTTAAAGTTTACAAGTAATCAGCGAATGATGTGATACTCCAGTGGAATCTTTGACCGCTTTCTCGAACAAGTTCTTCACGAGTTATTATAAGATCCTACAGAGTGGCACTAGTATCAGTAATTCTCGTAGAAGATTCGATAATTTGATTCAGACCAAATGAATCCAAAATTAAATTGAGTCTTTCGACTGCACTGTCTTCATAATCAAGCATATTGATGTTGAGATCGCCTACAAGTATGACTTTATCAACTGTGGGGTACATTAGACTAAGAACATTTTCGAAGTCGTCCAGAAACGATGAGACATTTTGATTGGAAGCCTTATAAAATCCACCCAGTGCATACATTTTCCCCTCAATTTTAATTTTTATCCAAAGTTGTTCAGATGATTCATCTGTAGACTGAAGTAACTCACTGTAAATTTGATTTATTAGTGAACCCCTTCCCTTAGATCGTCGATCTAAGACCATTCATCAACAGGAGATCATTGCCAATATTATCATTCAACCACGATTCACAGATAATAAAGATATCAAAACTATTTTCTTCTATCAAATTCTTCACATCGTGTAAAGCCGGGTCCATATTAGTAAATATTTGCGTTGTGTGTTGAATTGAGGATTCGCCATAAATATTTGCGTCGCAAATT
>WOGN01006521.1:0-12395 GCA_015342105.1 Leptinotarsa texana | reverse complement strand
TTTTACATAACAGATACAAAATTTTATTTTGAGTAGTTTTAATTTAAATTCAATTAATAAATGTATAAATTAATGTGTTTTTACTTTAAGTTTTTAACACTAAACTTCACTACAGTTAGAAATTTACAGGAAATCAATATCAGGTAAGTAGGGGTCTACCCAACACGGAAAAACATGGCAAGGGGTCTACGACACAAAAAAGTTTGGGGAACTCTGATGTAAACAATTAGACATGTATACATTGCCATTATGCTATGGAAAATACCAAAATTCGCCATTGTTAGATGGTCTGTATCTACATTCAGCTTCAGTTATCTTAATTGATACCGTAACTGTTTGTATGTTGTTTTAATGAAAATTTCAATAAATATTCACTTTGTCTTGGCTGTTGATGGGTTGAAATTGGTGAAACATATGGAGTATTGCAGAATTGTTTTATCTGAATAAATAAATAAAAAGGTTATTGAAAGTGAATGAAATACTAAGCATAGTGCTGTGTTGAACTTCAATGTTAGGTCTTCCAAACTAATATAAACATTGTATTAAAGAAAATATACTTTAAGAATATGAACTAAGGTTGTAACTATGCGCAGTAAAATAATTGGGAAAATTGTACTTTACGGGATAGTTACGAATTTTCGCAATGACACTAAATGATGGTAGGAATTCAGAACACTTTTTATTTTTTGTCGGACTCCATTAGTTTTCTTTTAGAATACATTTTCATAGTGGTAAAACCTCAACTGGTGGTTGGTATTATTCTGCATGTCAATGAATATTTCAGAGAAAACTCATATAATAAATATCATCTCATTCTTTAAAATATGTGGCTAGATTCTCCTACTTTTTTCTTATCTTATGAATTACTTACTTTTAGGCAAACATAACAGAAGATATGAGAACAGCCCATATGATGTGGTAATATTGGATTTTCCCCACAGTGTGCACATTTACTGAGCATTGTCATATTCCTCTTATCAACAACAGTAGTTTTAGCTTTTACATGATATGGATTCAAATTTCGAATATTTCTCTTTATTTTATGATAATTCACAAGAGGTAATACATACACCAATAGTTCCTAGAAGACGTAATCAAAATTACAATGATCAACTGTTAGTGATATACATTTACGCACTATAAAACCATTCCACAACAACTCCCGGGCCAAATATTTGGACTCAAACTGCCTTTGAGCATTATCGGTTGCATAAACTTGTGTAAGTCCTAGAATTCTTTCTATAAGCAATGGCTTTTCACCAGAACGCAAGAATATGGAAATATTTATAAAATCCAACAACTTTAATAATGTATAAATTTTGAAAATAATGTTATTTATATCATGAGAAGGTTTCCATATTTCCAACTTTGTTTTCACATACTCAAGACAATTTCCTAAGACATACAGTAATTTCTGGATTGTAGAAATATTTTGGTACTTCAAAGAAAGCAACTGTTGGCCAAAGGTACTATTTGATTTCAGAATTGAATTGTTCAATAATGAAAGACGGAGAATTAGATTCAATTCTGGTTCATATGGCGCGATGAATCCCGGCTGAAATTTAACAAAATCACACAAGAAAAACGATTGTTTATTAAGAAAGGTAAGTAATCAACTCACAGGAAGATTTTTTGTTGAATCAATAAATATTTGATACAAAGCCTTAAATATCTCATTGTCCAAATAAACGGCATTCATTTGAGTTACACGTAGTAACTTATTTTTTCCCATCTTATAATTATTTATTATTAAACTATGGAAGACAATTTGTTCATCACAATAATCAATTGAAAAATATGTTAGAAGTTGGAATGTTACAAAAGTAACACTGATTCCAGTGTTGCCAAGTGTCTTTTCAAAACTTCCAATAAATTGATGGATATAGCCGTTACTACGTGATAGAAGATCATGTAAATTGGAAAATAGAACTTCCTGTGTTTTTTACCACTTGTATATGTTACAACGTTATTGAAGTTTCATCCTACACGGACATTTTCCAATGAATACAATAAACTAAATAAATGATATTTACCCTTATATATCTATACATCACTGTAGGCAGTCTATACGGTGCTATAGGTAATAACATAGGTCCTTAACTTGATTAAGTATCTCAATTTTGTTTACCTGTAACTATGTGGGTATGCTAATCTGAAAACTGGTGACTAGACTAGAAAGATTTGGTCATTTAGTAGGTTACATCCGCGATGCTTATGCTTGTGAGTTTCAAATGATTTCAAATAATTGTGTTTCCAACCCTTGCTTGCATAGTGCAAAATTTCCGTATCGTTTAGAATCGGCAATTTCTTGAAGGCCAGGGCATTCGGTACAACGTTCGCTTAGTGGTGTTTTTTGAGTCATTAAATAGCAAGCTGATGTTCACATCATCTTTTGAAGACATTTTTTATAAGATGAGAGAGGAATCGCCGTCTAAAATTTCTCCCCCACTCAGCATCAGTTTGATATTTTGGTGATAAATACACAGATAAATACGTGTGTACTGGAGTCACCAGCAAAAATGCACTGTTTAGGTAGCATTACGGAAAATTTTTTGAAAGAACGACTTTTGCAGTAGGGTACTCTATTTTAAATTGTTGATACAATTCATCAACATTGCACATTAAAAGTCCAGTTCGACAGACACAAAGTATTTTTCAAGTGTTTCCGATGTCAACTGTTATCCCGCCTGTGGATTAGCTGATGATAAAATACTATTTTTCTCAACCAGCTCCTTAGCTTTTTTTGCTTGCTTCGAGATGTATTAAACTCTGCAGCAAGATTATTTTCGCTTCATGATTCGGACGCCAAAGTATAAGAAACATAGTTTTAAAGGAAACAGGTGTAGAGAGGTCATGGAACTTTTTTTTTTAACTGTAACATTATGTCTCAGTCGTTTAATTCGGTATTTTTTTCTATTTGTGAAAAAAAAATTAAAAAATCAAGTGTCTAACTTTGAAAAAATTCAATTTGAAAAATAAAAAACATTTTTTCTTAAAAAAATGCTATTTAGGAGCTCCTTGAGTCAACTATAGATTTAATTCATTAGTTTATTTGATTATTGAATGTTATAACTAGCACTTGCGTTGGGAACAATGCATACCTATAAGTTATTCAAAACTTCAATGTCCTATAACTTGAATATTACTGGAGTTTTTTCCCAACACCAAACCGTTATTTGACCACCTCGACCAGTGTTTCGATCACCAAGTGATCATCTTCAAGAGGAAGATGAAAGATCTAGTAGTTTGATCTGTGGTTGTTATAACGTTCCTCGTCATCAGAGTAGATGTTGCCAATAGATAAAATTTCTAAAAGCCATTTGTTTACTTCACCAGCTACATTGATAATCCCCCTTTTATTGCGAGTATGAAAAGAGGGCAATAGGTTGTAGAATTTTCTTTGTGAAGTTCTAATAAGATATTCAGTTGGGAGCAACAAATTCTCAGATAATTCGTGATAAGATATTGGGTTAGTTATATTATCTTTGAAAATTCTTTTTTAAATCGATTTAAAAATGTTTATTCAAATTCTGTATCTGGTCGATCCATAATTGTTTTCAGGTCCAAATGATGTTGAAAGGTAAGCTTGGTGTATATGAGTAGCAATACTTTGTTGTATTGGGTAGGTAGGTCTAAAGAAATTGGGTCTATTCGACCCTCCAACGCAACCCGCAAAATATATACCTATAATTTATATTTTGCCTTAATTGTTGATTCATAAAAATAATTTTCCTTTTTTAAAGTAGAATATCTGGGTACATATAAATTATTTTAACTTGATATAGGCGCCGTTGCCAATATTTGAATTACAAACAAATCCCTTTGAAAATTTAAACCCAACATTTAAACCCCAATTTGCATACTTTTCGAAGTGAATTTGAGAAATTCATGAATTGAACTCAACTTTTTTTGTTCAAACTTGCATTTGCTGTAATAACCCAAATTGAGGAACATTCCCCATTAAGCGAATGAATGTATTTACGTTCTGTCATCAATAACATGGGTCGATTCAAACTATTCCGTGACAAAAATTCGTAATTATGAACAAATCGATGTCTAGCATCAGTAAGGATGACAGTGTTCTATGCAAGTGAAATGTTTCTTGTTTCATTAATTACTTTGTGTAAGAATCCTGTGAATGATGTCTGAATCGATTTCATCACGGATATTTGGAATACACCCTGAATAGAGAAAAATGTTTTCCGTATAATTCAACGTTTATACAATAAAAGTGTTTGTTCCGAAAGTATTTTTCAATGTTTTTATGAAAATAGCTGTTTCAAGAGGGCTTCTTTTTTTACTTTGGGTCTGGAAGTTACTTTTTGGCATGATATTTGTATAGGAATAATTTTTAAAATTGATTGCCTTCTTCCTCTCTTTAGAAGATTCCACCACTTTTGTTTCAAGATGAAGAAGAAGAATCAAAAACTTGTTTCCTAAAAATAAATCTCTCCTAAAAATATACCCTTTCAATTTATACATAATCAAATTCTTCCAATTTGAGGCGCCATTTTGCTTATTCGAAGAAAAATTTCATTGTGGAAGTTTGTGATCTGTATAAATCACAAATTTTCCACTGAAGAGGTGCGATCGGAAGTATTTGCAGCTCCAAACTATCAACAGAGCATACACATGATAATATGGATTGGCCGTGACGTCATGTTCACATTACATTCCACCTGCGAATTATGTACTAGAAATCGAAAACTCAAATTTAAAAAAAAATCGATTTCACACATGAATGTTTTTTTAAGACAATTTTCTTGAGATTCGAAATACAATCAGTTTGCAAAGTCTCGGGCACCTGTAAATAAAGCACGTTTCTTGTTAGCAGCTGCCATGTAACTTGAGGGTGACAAAAGTGCAGCACAGCAGAATGAGACAAATCATATCTCAGTTTTCACAATGGTAATGCAACACGTAAAACATTGTGACATTGTATTTGACGTTGAGTGTATAAATGATGTAAATGCCAAATCGTGAATCTCTTCATCTTTTTTAAATTATTGGTACCAAAATCCTTTCTTTAACAGCATTGGATTTAAACATTGGTTAAATAACCAGTGTTGCCAATTACTAAGATCGTGGGTAATTATCGAGCAGTCGAACATACCATGGGGTGAACATCCTGGCATTATTTTGTATAATGAAATCAAGATTTCTGACAAAAATCATGATTGTCAACAATTAAATATGAAACCCAGTCCCTACTAAGCCCTTATCAAATCTGATAATTTGCTATAATGTGCTATTTTGAAATGGCACCAAAAGCATCGCTAATATTGCTACTTGCACATTCTATACCTATACGAATTATTTTGACAGTAAAGGACTAGAATACACATTCAGTGTATTCTCATCTTTTGCATCACACCATAATTTGGTGGATAGAAATACATTGATTGTGCACGAGTTCTGGAGTTTTCTCAAAATAATTTGCTAATGCGTGTTTCGATCTATAGGTAAAGTTAACTACTTTAGAATTGATTTACTACTAAGCCATGAGAAGTAAAAGCCTGGGTATCGAACATTTCATTCGACAAGAAAATTGGCCTTTAAAACAAAACATTTCTTGTTTTGAGATGTATCCTTATATTAAAACGTATTTTTTTTGGAAATGTTGGGACCTGGAAAAAATCGGGTAATTTCAGTCACACTTGTGGGTGGTTTGACGATTCATCATTGGCAGCACTGCTATTAGCACATTATAGTACATACACGGAACAATACTTATAGAATACTTTACCACAGTTTAGCTAAAACTTCTACTGTGACTTTACTATTAGTGTAAAGTGTATTTTATTTTTGTTTTCATACATCTCAATTTTTTTATTGCGGTCACAGAATATTGTGACTAAAGAGCCAAATTAACAAGAAGTCTTGTTTTAATTTATATTTTTTTCAAGTGAAAATGTCTACCAAGAATAATTCTGTTGATGCTCGTCTAGAATTGGCGGAATTAGTGAAGAGAAAAGCTGAAATAGGGGTTAGAAATATTGAATAACTTACCTGTAAAGACACTTTGGATCGTCAAACATATTTCTATAATGACAATTCTTTTTTAACTACATTGATTTCATTTTAAGAGCAATTATTTTGAAATAAACTCTGAAATTTAGGTTGCAGTTCTCTCCTTCCCTAAAAACACTTCTCCTGCACAGGACCTTTATAATATGTATTATTATCAAGCAAATTCGCGTCATGGGTAGTTCAAAGATATAAAATTGTTAGTGTGTGTGTGGGGAGCAGTGTTTTTGTGTCAAAAGTTCCAATTGTAACATTTTTTTAGTTTATTATTCAGCACTGCACTTTTTCGATGCTTCAGTAGAAAAAAATCCTGTCATATAATAAAGTGCAAATTAAAGCAAAATTTGTTCTAGGAGACACTTGCCAAATTGGAACAACAAATATATGCGTTCGAGGGCACATACTTGGAAGACACTCAACTGTATGGCAATATTATCAGAGGATGGGACAGATACTTATCCAGTAACAAAACTACCAACTCTAAAGCAGATAAACGTAACAGAAAATTCAAGGAAGCTGAGAGACTATTTTCGAAATCATCGATTACATCAATGGCAGTAAGTATACTGGTTATCCGAATTGTCCAATATAATAGCTTAATCTTTTTGCAGGCAGTAAGTGGGATTGTGGATCAAAATCCTGATAAAAGTAAGAGTTCATATGAAAGTGAAAGTAACAATCCTTATGCATACAATAGTAGTTGTTGATATTTATGTAGACTTTGGTATGTAGTTGGCTTTTTTGTTGTATTATGGTGGTTTATTTTATCTTTTTATACAGTTTATATTAAATGATTTTCAAATTACTGTTTTTAGTTCTGCACTCGCACCCTGCACTTTGCATATTTTTTCTGGGATGTTCATTTTATTATTTTGCATGTATACTTGAAAATTTATACCTACTGTTCATGAATCAGGCCATATACAGAAGGGGAGGCAAAATGCACGGAATAGATAAAAATCAGAAAAAGTAGATTTAAAACTAATTTTCTTGTACCTAATAAGGTTGATGTAATGTATACCTTTTTTATTAGAACAACGATAAAAATAAATAAAATGAAAACAACAATAAAAATTAATTGGCGCTCCAGGGCGACTTCATTGATTCCAGTGGCGCATTTGATTTTTCAGCTGCAGGAAAACCCGGAAAAACGTGCAGCACTACATCATCTGAAGATCTTGATCTTCATACCTTGTTATGTGACATACGAGTGACAAATATCAGTTAATTTGTCAATGACAGTGCCCCTCAATTTACCAGAGTTGGACCGGACAAATTAATCAGTTTCATGAATTGAATTCCAAATTCATGAAGCCACAGGCTAGCTTGTGAATAGTAGCTTTCTCAAAAAAAAACATTGATTGGTTGCCTTGCTTAAATGATAACCATCATACTTCAAATTCAATTACTAATTTACATATGTAATATTTTTTAGATAAACTATTCCCTAGGCAATTGAAATAATTTTTTCTAAAACGTATCACTAAGTATGGGTATAACATCAATGAAGTTTGATATCTCAATCTGACCTCTTTTGGAGGTCAGATTGAGAATTTAATTTTTGTCAGTTAGGTACAATTTGATTGGCTTTCATTCCATTCTGAAATGATATGGTATATGACTTCCGAAAAATAGTCTTATTATTGATATTTCAAATAGGAATTACTGGTGGAAAGATGGTATAACATCATGAATTTACGTATTTTCGCAGGAGTGCTGAACGGAATCTACAGCAGTGTGGTGTAAATCATTTACAGAAGCATCTGCGCAATAGGATATGGCTTGTGAATTGTGGCTTCAATTCATTAAAATGAATTCATTTTGAGAGAGCCCAGTTGCAATTCACTAAAATATTTCAACTACCAACTTACTTTTTTCAAAACAAATTAATTAAACTCACTAAAGATGAATTGAAATCGCAAATCTGTCCAACTCTGATATATGACCCCTCCCAGAAATACATTCTGAATAAGTCACTGTAATTGGATCATTATTCAACTGTTTAAGTTATAGTGGTTCAACATTATATACTTATTAAAAATTTTTGAAAAGAACGACACATTATATGAACTGGACACATTATATAGTTAGTCTTTGATATTACATCAAATCAACTGAATTTTGATACACTATATCAATTTAATGCAGAGATTCAATCTGTGCTGAAATATTACTCACATTTTAAGATTTTAGCATCCAACACTTTGAAACTTCCGGATTCGTTGCAAATTAGAAAAAATCACCTCAATAATGACATCAGAACATTACAGGAAAGTTTCAGAATTTGGAGCTCATGCACTAAAATACTTGATGTCTTCCGAAAAAATTTAAAAAGGCATTTTTGTTTGGGATTCGGTTTGTTTGTGGTAACTTAATTTTTTTAGTACAATAATTATACAATCATCAGTATAATGTCATCAAACCTTAGTTAAGGGTGAGAAATGATGAAATATTGAACTGTTACATTTGAGAAAAACGTTGATTATTTTAAATATACCAATGAAAACGCATATTTGGAAAAAATTACAAAATACGATAATATTTTTAATCTATACAGATCAATATAATCTTAGAGCAAGCAGATGAGACCACGAATCATACTATTTAAGGCTTATTATATTTTTTTATTAAATGTAACTATTCAGGTACCTACAAAAAAACAGTGGTCATTTCTCAATTTTCACTTTTTGTCAACTGAACATATTTCTCCTGTTGGATAATTTTCGTAATACTTACTACTGCTATGAAATATATACCATAATGTGCTTTTTGTGAAAGTTTTAATAATAAATTAGCTTTTGAGGGATGGAAACAATGTTTGCTGCATAAAAGAATATTTTGAGAACAGTTATAGAAATAACATGTTATTTGTTAGTTTTTACGTATTTAGATGATGTTTGATAAATCCATGATAAACATATTGAAAAACAAGAATACTATCAACACATAAAAAAAAAGCTTTTTTTGTTTAGTATAGTTTGTGAACAAAGTGTTTTTTGAGAGGTTTAATTCCATATCAATATTTATTGCATTTATGATTTGAAATTTAGCACACAAAATATTAAACTTTTGTGAGCTACTTTTAATTTGAAATATTATTGAAACAGAGGTAGGAAATATGTGCAAAGTAATAGAGCATGATTTCAGAAATATATGTTCCAATTATTATGGTCACTGTATTTCTCTGATGCATGACTTCAGAGGCTTCTTGCTTTCATCTCTTCAAATATTTCACATTCTTCAGTGGACAGGCAGAGTGAAACAGAATCACTGACAAATGAAGATTCCAGCGATACCAATGTAGCTGTGGTAACGAACCATATAGATTCAGGCATTAAAACTGCTGGAAAGCAATCCACCAATTCTAACTCAATTTCAACAAATGGTACTCAGAATGGTTTGGATAGAGCAAGTCCTGGTCCCGATGCCTCCGTCAGACAGAAGAATTTTCCTCCCAGCGCCAAGAAGAACAACAATAAAAAAGCGAGGCATAGATAACAACTCTAATATTTGTAAAATCTAGACGCAAGTAGTGAAGATTAATTTATTTTAAAGTTTTTATGTGACTGACAGGTTTTTCAAAAATCTACAGATTTTTATTCAATAGACCTACTATTTTTAATACAAAAATAATAATAAAAAATATGACATTCTTAGAAGTTGATCAAATCTTAGATGTTTGCAAGTAAATTCAAGCAGTGTTCAAAAAGTTTTTTTTATTGAAACCTGATATTAATTTTTTTAGTTTTCTTGGGTATATAACCTTCCACAATCTGAAAAATGAACAAAGCCAAATAAATAAATCAGCAGGTAGAAAAGTATTGAGTACTCTACAAAAAATTGTCTTTCAATGAATACTGATAATAATGTTATCATCTTTCATAAGGTTTAAATAAGTGACTGACTAAATGAATATATTAGTTTTGTATTCATATCACCTTAAATATTTTCTCCTAAGAATTTTACTACCACTTGCACTGTGTACCATTTTGGATAAACATTCTCAACTCTATTAGAATGTACAACCTTCTTCCTGATTAATTTATGGCATTTAATATCAATAAATTCCAATATAAAAACATTTACTACACATGCAATACATATAATAAGAATAAGTTGACTGTAAATCAGGTTTATAATTGTTCAGTAATGTATTATTTTCGGGTTATCAATCTCTACTACTTATTCTCTAACCCTCTTTCATTCTTTTCTTTTTTAGTAAGTTAGCTTTTCAGTCAGTTATTGTATAAATTCAGACAGATCACGCATGTATCAATCTATTCCTCTCTTCAATTTTTTTTAAGTATTATGCCCCTTGTTGGTTGAGTATAATATCTCTGAGCTGGACTTCACCAGCAGTTTCATAATTTATTTTTATTTGAGCCAATAAAGACGTTTCTTATAATTTTTATATTATTCATTGTTATTATAAGACCATATTATTCGGAAATATTTATCAAGTTATTGAGTTAAAATTCACAATAAAATCACGAGCCATAACACATTTCTTGCCCTGCATTAATACCAATAGATTGTCCAAGTTGATGAAAAAGCTATCGAAAAGAACCAAACACGATCTGTAAAGGGAAATATATATTGTATTATTGGATTTAACAGCACAAAATTCGGAATATATTTCACCACAAAAAGCATCGAGGTCTATAGATTTATTTACGTGGCCATTTTTTATGAATATTTTGATACCACTATATTGATAATCTTTTCTGAAGCAAGCTAATACATCAGTTTTTGTTTGTATTCAGGAGTTACTGTAACTCATGACCACTTAGGTAGCTAGATAACTGTTCAATAATATGCGAGAAAAGCCAATGAAAATCATCAATTTGAACATAAAAACTTAATATATCAAAAACACTTAGACAGGTGTATGTCATACACAAAATGTGCCTTTAATCCCCTTTAGTTTTCAAAACAATATAATGCTACCCTAGTGCATTTCATTGAAAGTGCACTTCCGCCCAGTTCAATTGAAAGTGATATC
Organism: Leptinotarsa texana; assembly: GCA_015342105.1. Classification (NCBI taxonomy): domain Eukaryota; kingdom Metazoa; phylum Arthropoda; class Insecta; order Coleoptera; family Chrysomelidae; genus Leptinotarsa; species Leptinotarsa texana. Next base: position 1,366 of record WOGN01006521.1, on the reverse strand, counting down.
TTCCAACCTGCCTTGAAAAAATGTTGAGCGTAATTGTACTATAAAATTTTTAAAATATATTTCAAGTGCATACTTTTCCAAATAAAGATCGAAGCAGTTCCAAGATAGACCCTTGCATGAAGGATTGCCTGAAGTGGTTATTTATGAGAAAATCCATTAAATATTATATTTGAAATGAAATAATTTTGTACAATGTATGTTTTATTCATTTCATACAAAATATCACAATTGATATATTGAAGCTTATGAATATATTGAAAACCCAGCAAATATTATTTTGAAATTAAATAATTTTGAACAAATGAAATGATGATCAACCAAAAAAAAAATGTAAGCATATTTTATTCCTAACATACAAATTATCACAATTGATATATTAAAGCTTCTAATTATATTGAAGCCAAATTATAAAATATGTAAAAAACAATTCTTCAGGGACTAGGTTCACAAAGCTTTTCTATAAAAATAGATCTGATGTATATATTACCTAAATGATAAATTTATTTAAAAAAGGTCAAACAACAAGTGTCTCGATTCAGCAAGTATAAATATTTTATCCATATAAAAATGTATATAAATTTACTAGCATTTGTAAGAAAGAGACATCTGAATATATTCACAATTAATAACAATTACTTGAATATCACTATTGACAAGAACTGTGAGCAACTTTTATTTGCCATAATCTGCTATTATTCCCAGACTCTAATTAACTATTTACTATAAATACTATCATTTTGTGATATTCCTTCAAACAAATACTGAGTAGTGTAATTCACCTTTGAAGACCAAAAGTATTCAGTGACTCAACAAACCTGGACTCTGAAAGCAAAAATTGGGATCAATCAAACAATATTACTGTAACGTTTTTGAAACTTACGTTGTAAAATTGTTGGGGGTTTTTTTTCAACATAAAACTGGGCAGTGTAATAAAATACAACTGTTAAAATTAACATCACTACACTGATTGTTATAAAAATATATTCATTGTGTTTTCGATATTTACAACAGTTTACACCCCAGAATGTCCAAGTTGTATTCATCTGAAATAAAGGGTATATAAATAATCACAACACTTAATATAAAAATATCAGGACATATTGAGTGTGAAAATACATATAATAATAAGTGTGTCTAAAAAATTTCTGACATCAGAACAAAAACAGTGAGATACAGTATTGCTGTTCTGAAATAAAATGCATAATGATTTGTGAAATACAACTCTTATGGTTTTTCAGTTCATTATGTTTCAACAGAAAGAAAATCTGTTCTATTATCTCAAACATCAATGTATTGTAACGAATTAAAGCACTGACTGTCTTAAACTAATTTATTTTCTACAATATTTACGTAACTAATTTATTTA
>WOGN01006520.1:0-12396 GCA_015342105.1 Leptinotarsa texana | reverse complement strand
GAAAATGTATTCGCAGTTGCTCTCTTTCTGCACAATATTCATCGTCAGTAACTTAGTCCTGTCAAGGTCGCCACTATTTTAAATATGAGATGGATATAATTTTATTATCAAATAAAGTCTTACTGACGTTTTCAAATTCTATTCATTTGACACCTCTAATCTAAAATCTTCTCACTAATGAACTTAATTTAACTGAAATTATTATCAAACATCACATAAACTAAATATAAAGTCTAGGGATTAGAATACATTCTAAATCTAACAGATTCACTTTTCATCACACGTGTCGATCTGATCCAAAAAAAGGGTCGTTTGAGTTGTGCAAAAGCAAAGAACAGAAACTTGATAATTTCTGTTGATCGTTTAAATCGTATGGCATTAACTTTTCGACCTTTTTGATTTTGACAATACGTTGTAAACCATCAAAAACCTCATGGGAGCTGATTTCCAGTTCTTGCGCTCCGTTTGGGATGGGTCAGTATCCATCCTCCGTTTGGGATGAGTCAGTCTTCACCAGGGTCCTCAAATCCTCGTCCTGAATTACAGTAGGTTGACTACTTCGGGGCTCATCTTCGAGGTTAAAATCACCAGAACGAAAGTTCACAAACCAACATCGAACAGGGCATTAATACTATCATTGCAAAATACCTGGTTAATTTTTCAGGCTATTTCGGCAGCGCTTTGGTTCAATTTGACTTCATAGAGAAATATTGACCGAAAATCGCTTAACGACATCATATAGTAATAGCTGAAAAGATGCAAACATTTATAATTTGGAAAAAAATGAATACCATCAATGGATAGAGAACAAAATTCTGTATTGATCAGTATATCCCACCTCACAGTAAAATAAATATTTATTGAGATATGAAGCTACAAAAACTGATGACATTAAAACAGACAAAACATTTGAATCAACCTAATGTATTATGCAGTTGTAATTCTGATTATTTCCTGATGCGAGAAAATATATACTTATAGTGTCGTTTTTTAAATTCCAGTTAAAACTAAATTATCACCAAAACATGAAAGCAGAGAAAGTGAAGAAGATACATATGATGTGGAAACTGTTGACTGGAACTATGAGACGGAAAATACACCTGATGACATGTTTGAAGGTGGGTACTTAGTGTTTTGAATTTTCATCTAATCTGTGATTGTTTAATTTAGTTGTTTGGATTATCATACAAATTTTTAAGTAAGTCAGGAAATTCATAGGTTATTGATACATATGATTAATATTAAAAGAATGATCAGATTCTGTAAATTGTAGTTATGGTAGATTTAGATTTTCACTATTTCGAATTAGGTGAGGAATAATCTCTTTCAGATGAATGGATTCATTTTTTTATAAGCTCTTATTTAACTTGCAATGTTTATGTTAGCTATATGACGTTATTCTATATTCAATATGGCGGACCGCGCAAGATAGCGGAGTAGTTATTTTTTATGTTTATCCATGATATGGGTGTCAAATGAAATGGTTTGTTGATAAGAATACGAAAAATGAAATGATGCCAGTTTGAATCCAAGGTGGCAGGGCCAGTTATTTTTTATGCATTTTCATAATGTGGGTATCCAATGAAAGGATTTTTGAAAAGAATGTGAAAAATGATATATCCAATGAAAAAGAAAATGAAATATTCAATGTTGCGAACTCTTAAAGATTGTGGATTATTCTACACACCTTTCGTATTATATAAAAGATTGGCGTGATATTAACAAGAATACCTATGTAACTTTATCTAATTATTCAATTCCTTAGAAGACATTATTATATTTTTTATAAATAAAGTAGGTAAATTTCGTTGTTTTTTATTTATAAACTATAATAATTTCACCTGCAAATCACATTTTTAAATAAAAATACCAAAACCTGTTTCTTTTGGACCTGCATAATTCAATATTTTTTCTGAACTAATTTGGTCTCTTATGTAAACACATTGCTTTCGATTTGTTGATTACTCTACATCGATTTATAAATCAAACAAGAAAATCCATTTTTTCTCAATTCATCTCATAATAACTTAATGTATAGTTATTATGAATAGTTTTAGCAACATTTTAAAATAAACAAATAATTGGGAACTTTTCTTCTAACGCTTTACAAATTATAGTTTTAAGATATAAAATAGTCATAATAAGGGCTCAGAACATGTATTAGGACAGAAATCAAATTGTATTTCAGGAAAAACATATAATTTTTTTCAAGATATTCTTGATGTTAATTTTCGATATTTTTTAAATACTTTTTCTAATGTTGAAAATCACTGATTTTGTAATTGATTAGTGTCTCCTGCTTTATATATTGAATTCATCAATCCTATTTTGAGTATACTGGGATTTTCACCAATTTTTATTATTAAATGGAATGAGCGCATAAGTGGTCATGCTATATATATATGTGCTACTAATATACTGTTTTCAATATTTCTGAATTTGACAACTGGTGATTTGTTTATTTTAAAATTGGATGTAATATTCATATAATTATACATATACCTACATATACAATATATACATTTTACCATACTATAATCTTTCTCAAAAACATCTATTATTGTCATGCAAATTTTGTTTCTTGAATATAAAAATTGAAAAACGAAATACCTACCAGTTATACAAATTTTCAAACAATAGAAACTGTTTTTCAGATGGACATTGCACACCAAAAAAAGGAAACATCAAGGAAGAACCAGGTATGTATAGTAAATCAATATTGATTGGATTAAATTGGATGTTTATTTTAATTTTGGGGCAAAGGGAAGAACTTCCATAATTTACTTCATACATCATGAGCGGCATTGTGTCTTCTAATAATAATAACAGTAATAAAAATAGAATCACAATGACAACATAAACACAACTAAACAATGAGAATAACCTATGGGATTTATAGTTTAGGTTCTCTCAAAATATTTTCGATGAATTGAATATTCATATTGAAATTGTGAAAAAATGATGTGGAGGTTATAGCTTGGCAAACAAAAAATACATTTCTGGATTAATGAAGATTTAATCATCAGTGGCTAAATAGAGCAGATGGTACTGTTCAAACCTCAGTAATCTTTGATGCTTTATAAAGCTCCGATCAGACTTTCTTTGGAGTAATTTTCTCGTGTATGGGGCTCCGCCCCTAAGCATATCCATCCATAAAGGAGACATCCGCCTGATTGGAGGCACGAACATCACTCTCAACCTTAATAGTCTGGAACATCAAAGGAAGGTTGGAGATTTGTCTCTCTTCCATAGATACTTTCACGGGCAGTGTTGAAGTGACTTGCCACATTTAATTCCACCAAGAGCGGTACATATCAGAAATACGCGACAGACTGTGACTACTCATCATTTTGAGGTTTAACTTAGTACACCTCGAACTTTACTGTTTAAGAACTCTTTCATTTGGAGAACTGCGTTCAAGTGGGATGAACTTCCTGAGAATGTTTTTTTCAAATGGATTTAATCTCCACCGATTCGAATACAATGTGTTTTGCACTTTCGCACAGGCACCTTTCTTAGATTTTCTAAAGGATTTTCCTGTAGTGCTTGTGTTTTGCCCTTAAAACTATCAAAAGTTTTTAATATTAATTCTAAAACATTAAAACACATTGGATGAATAAATGGAACTGAAATTCAATATACATTAACTATAGTTACTACTATAGTTCTTTTTTCAAAGTGGTGCCGTAATAAAAGCTCATTGTGTATGCAAAACTCTTACAGGATTCTTCACGTGAATTCTCTTTATTTCTAATTATTTTCTATTGATAATGGATATTTTTGTCTTTATACAAGTAGGTTAATTCTAAATTCTCATGAATTTATGGGTCTGCATGTTGTTACCCCTGAGTAAATTTCGACAAATGTTGTTTATCCATGATAATAATAACACAATTTTATGAACATTTTAATTTCTAGACGCGTTCTAGACACCATAGCTTCCTGGGTAGAAATGAGAAAGCTACCGTTAAGATAAAATAAGATAAGATATTTATTCATCTTCAAAATTTTTTACAGAAAACAGAATGTTACAATAGTGAGACAACAGTTTGTTGTTTAGGTACGTCACAATATTGTAGAAAGTATTCTCAAACTAAAAAAATATTTAATAATAAAAAAATATGTTAGTGTATCAAAAATTAGATATTTACGTATACAAAACCAGCCACACTCATACATATATGAACAGTTTTAACTTTAGAGGCATATCGATGGAAACACAGAAACATTAATCACAAAATCTGTAGTCCACATTCTTGACAAGCAAAAATATAAGTATTTAGACCAATTAATGAAGAAAAATTCCATTTATATCATATGACAAATTAATTAACTGTTTTAAACAAATTTACTTCTAATATTTCACTAATCACAAACTGACTTATTTACAACACTTAGCAACTAACGCTTAATTTATTTCCACTATTTGAATTGCTTGTTTAACCGCTCGATTCACTTTCTGAACTCCACTGCCCTCTTGGGCCGAGAAGTCGACCTTATATATCGGTTCTAGAATTCTGTAATCGTTTCGGTACTCAACTAGAGTTTAACCGGCGGTTGCCGAATGCACTCCTTTTGCGGTGATGTCATGTGTTTGTTCGCTGGCCAACATATTGGTCAGGGGCAGCTTCAATATAGTGGATTCAGTAACGATTATTGTTTTAGTTGGTATTTTAATTTTTTAGTTATGTAATACTTCTATTCCACTGGTATTTGGTTGTACAGTTTCATTGGCAAATATTCAGTTTGTATTTTTGTTTTTTCCCTATTTACTTTTGACATTCTATATTGATTTTTATTTCGTGTATCATGCCCATTAAGATCTGTTCCCGAAATATATATCTTTATTTCGATGTATCCATAGAATTGCCTCCATTATATATACAAGGTAATGTCAAGATTTTCATTTCAATAAAAATTGGCTTAGCGTGTGCTCTGTTGCCCAATTTGGCCACGGTTCTTATAATTTTCTTTTGGCTCACCAATAGATGACAACAAGCCGGGCTTGTCCCCACAATAGAACCCCATATACAAGATGGCAATGTACCATGCCATAGTAAACAGTCTTGAATACTTTGCTAGATAGTACTTCCCTGAGATTTCCCAAAACAAATATAGCCTTGGATAGCTTTTCCAATTCAGTTGAGTATCAAAATATAACCCCAATAGCTTAACTGTTGTTTCATGGTCAGGGGCTTGCCTATGTTTCGTGAAAGTGATGGTCTTTGTTTTATTTTTGTTTAGGGACATAACGGTTTGAATTTGAAAAGTTTTCCATTTTCAATAATGTTTTCTCTAACTTATTGCGCTTAAGTTTTGGTCCTGTAACAAAAGAGTAGAGTCATCTGCATACATAAAAACATCAGCAGTATCAATAAATGGTTTATGTATATGATGAATAATGGGGGACCTAACACTAAGCCCTGAGGCACCCCATGTTTGACTTTTATAGTTTTTGATGTCTCATTATTCAGTGATACATGTTGTCGTCTGTCTTTTAGGTATGACTCGATGAGATCTAATGCTGTTCCACGTATTCCATATTTGTGGAGTTTTTTCAACAAAATATCATGAGAAACACTATCAAATGCCTTTGACAGGTTACATAAGATTGCACGTGTATGTATCCCTAAATCTTGATTTATGACTATCGTGTGCACTATGTCGGTGATAGCTTGAGAGGTTGATCTGAGAGAACGAAAACCATACTGATGATAATCTAGGAATTTTCCCTTTTCTAAAAAATTGGTTATTCTGTCTTCGATAATAGCTTCTATTATTTTTAAGATTATAGGATTTATTGTTATAAACCTGTAGTTGTCACAATTATTAGCATCGTCTTTCTTTAGAATGGGGGTTGCTCTCCCCAGTTTTAAGTGTGATGGAAACTCTCCCTTTACCAGGCAAATATTTATCAGATGTGCAAGAGGTTCTGCTAAAACTCGTTCAGGAACGAGTTTTATTATTTTCGAACTGATATTGTATGCATCCATACTAATACTATTTTTTAAGGTTTTCAAAAGTGTTAAAATTTCATTCTCGTTTGCGGGTCTCAGGAATACCGAGGTTTTTACAATAATTTTCAAAAGCTCCTCACCTCTCAGATCGGTTGGGAGGTATTGTTTTGATAATATTGTCAACTATTGTTGTATTATATTCACTGAAATCATCCGCAGTAAGGCACGTGCTTTCACTACTGAAATTGGATTTCCCTCTGATGTCATTTACTATTTTCCATTCAGTTTTTGAAACATTTTTACTATTTGTGAGCACACTATCATACATCTCCCTTTTAGATTTGTTTATTTTATAATGTCAAGATGTTCAAGGCAACCATTTCGAGCATCTTCTGAACTGACCTCAAGCTTATAACCTCATATTACGAAGTTAAATGTCAATGTATTCAGGGCAATTATTAAAATTTCCGCCATGTTGTAGTAGTTGAAGATATTAACATTATACTCTGGGGTTGTGAAGCATTTGTCATCAGATTAAAAACGATGTGTCACAAGACCCCCGGTTTCCATTCAATTTTTATCCCAGATGGCTCCCAGTCGCCATCGAGACGCTTCAATTTCGCTTCAAAATAAAGTATTCATGTATTACTTTCATTATATCAAATTTCAATTTTTTGGGATGACCCGTTCAAAAAATAAAAGGGGGGCATTAAAGAAAAGCACCGCATAAAGAAGTAATGTCATATTTCAGTTTTTTTTTTCATTTGTATACAGTGCCATCATAGCCAATTTCAGTTTTTACCGAGTGCAAAATATTTCAGTCACCAATTAGTAAAGACTGAAGTTGGCTGATTGTATTGACTGATGAAAACCACCTAGCTGCTAGAAAATCCAGAATTGAGTATTAGGGAAATAATCAGATATTTAGATATATCGAAATCTTCAGTTGCCAGTGGAGAAAAAACAAAGTCCACCCTTCAGCTACACCAGGAGTTGATGATAGCAGATTTTTGAAGAGACTACAATTTCGTCGGACATTGCAAAACAAACTCACGGAAAATGAAATAGCTCTGAGGAGCATCCTATTCACCTTCCACAGGAATGGTTTGTTGGTAGGCCCATTACCATAGTACCGGAAGTCCACATAAATTGCATGTTGATGATCATCAACATGAACCAATTTTCAATGTATGGGGTAATATTCTGAACAATTATGTTGTCGAGTCATATTTTTCGAACAAAAATTGAATCAACAAAAGTTCTTTCGATTCCTCAGAGAAGACTTTGCTAGTTTGATCGAACACTTATCTTATCACATCTGAAATGAAATACGGCTTCAGTTCGATAGGGCTCCAGCACATTTTTTAGGGTGAGTAAGAGAGAAGTTGTACATAATGTTTCCTGATAAGTGGATTAGACGTGCAAGACCAATTCCTTGGTCGTCAGACCTGACATCAATGGATTTTTATTTATGGGGAACAGTAAAGTCGGAGGTTAACCATACGGCCCACCTACACAGCAGGACACGATATTAATAGTTTGGGGACATTTCAACGAATTATGGTTTTCCATAACCTAGCTACCTGTCCTTAAGTGTACACAAACAAGGTCCGGTGAACCAATTAAGAGAATCAAAGCCACGTCCACCAATGATAATATAAAACCGGACTAAAAGACCAGCATTGTAGTTTTTACGTTGGGAACAACTCGAGCAACTTTGACTTATCGCCTTTGATAATATCTACTGCAGTAGTAGACGAAACGTCAGCTTTGACATTTATCTCCGCCCGTGAAAGTTTACATTATTTGACAAACTTGGTATTGAAGAATTCTGATATTGTTTTTAAAAAAATGGTAAACTGAAGTATCTGAGCCTGGAAAGCCCAGCATCATTTGAATCCAATTCATTTATTTCATTCAATAAATTGAAATTATTATAATTGAAACATTACAAAAATAACTCATAACAACTAAAATCAAGCGATTTCAACACATGTTTAGAAGATATATTTCAGAATTACTGGAATAAATTATTTACGGCGTATCCGCCGTAACTCCCCCTTCAGGGTTACAAAAAACTACTGAACTCAAATTAATTTCACGAATTGAATGGATTATGATTTTGAAAATATTTGTTAATGATAGATGTGAGTTCAAAGATATTTCTTTTCAGATTTTTACATCATGATAGTCACGAAAAATATTCAAAAATAATTCAGATGATTTGATGAAGATAATTGATGAAGAGAAATGATTGGAATACCCATTAAGGAAGGTTATGTTTCATTTTACTGACCTCTCAATCAGTTTTCTCATTTCTTCATGGGTCATGCCATCCTTTGAGTTACCTCTCATTACTGAAAATAAATCATACTTAACTACACGAACACAAGACAACAATTATCTAGCTGAAATAGTATCTCCAATAAAAACAAGACAGCGAATATGCCTGAATAATCCGAACATTTCCAGAAAGTTAAAAAATCTACTTGAAGTTTTAAAGAATTGAAAACGTTCGTATATAATTCACCAATTATAGCAATTATATTTCAGAATAATCAGAGTACACATGCCTCAAAGTATTTAGTAGTATCAAACGAATGAGAAGAAGAAATGTAATGAATACAGAGTCAAATTTCTTTGAGATCATGTGATAATTTTCATAATAGTGGATATGTAAAGGCACTGACTGTCTCCAACCTTGCAGTTTTATCTAGAAGGATAAAATATGTCAAATTTATATGTAGGTCCTCTCTTCCACATCAAACCCATCTCTGAATTTCATATCTGCCAGAATATACTGATTAAAAGTAATATTCATACAGAAAACTTGAAAAATGTTATAATATGAAAATTATAAAATTAGGCAGCAAAGAAATGATTATACTCGTAATAGACTACTGCCCATTGAAGTTTAAAACATGCAGCCCTCTAAGGGTGCACTCAATCAATCATATATTTCATTAAGAGACCCTATTGGGTATTAAACATGTCAATCAAAATGAACAATAAAGAAGTTCTTATCCCAAAAAAAAACCTATACTTTTACTATCAATATGCACAATCACAAATAAATAAAAACATACACTAATTCACTGTAGTATAACAATTTTCAATTGAAGGTTACTCATATACAAATTGAACTGAGAGCTAACGGCAACAATGTTGAATGTTAGAACTAAATTCTTACCGGGGTCATTTTTATTGTCTATGCATCGCCATTGTAAATAATTGAAGAATAAGATGATTCCATAAAATGTGCTTCTGCATATCGATAGAATGTACGAGCGAATAGATGAATCAGTTCGTTAAATACTTTGAAACATCGATAAACTTATCAACACTTGGCAGGTCTATTATATTTGCGTCCTTAAAATGCCATAACCAGTCATTCGGTTTCTTCATTATCAAGCTTCCTTATCTGTATAGGCGTAGTGTGTTCTGTTTCTTGTGAAGGTGACTTTGTTTTGTATTTGTTGAATATATTTTATAATATTCACTAAATAAACTGTTATATTTATTAAATTTAAAATATAAGATAAAGTTGGCCGATATTTTTTTTTCAAAATACATCATCATATATTTTCATTATATTCACACTTTATTGTGAGATAATTAGTTGATCTAGTCATTAAATTCAGGTATAAAAGTTCGTTAAACTCAGGTATAATTCATTAATTATTTCCTAGAATATTATTAGTATTCAGAAAGTATGTAGAATTCAGTTTGTTACTGAACACGCTTGAAAAAAATACTATGCAGCGAAACACGTGTTGCGCATTTATTAATCTGTTCTAGTGAAAATCTCATGATAAAGTTTTTTTCAAAATACATAATCTTTAAAATGATTATTGGGGTAAGTAAAAAACTGACGAATAGCTGAATAATATGTTTGAATTTTATTATTTTTATAATATTAAGATGGATGCCGTAGCAGGTCCAAGTAATGTACAAAGAAAGCGGAAATTTGTTTCGTTAGAAACAGAAACAGATTGTCTGTAGAGTGTACGAAAGTTAAAAAAATACACTCCGTACAGTGGAAGCTGTAGCCCAGTATTCATTTTTAACGGGAATACCCGTGTCGACAATTGAACACGGACCAACGGGTAAAGGGCAACGACTAATTGTCGTCCATATAGGTAGGGAGAGTGGCTTTTTAGACGATAGTGCCCTAATTTTTCATCCAAAAAAACGGGGGATTATCACGAAGACATGGACGCCCAACGCTTTGAAGGATGGTTTGAATCTCTTCTTTCACGAGCCGAGTCAAATTCGGTAATAGTAATGGATAAAGCTTCTTGTCACAGCCGATTAGTAGAACAGCTGCCAACTATGACCATCAGAAAAGCAGACATGCAGAGTTGGTTAGGCCAAAAAGGAATTCCATTTTCCGAGGACATGGTTAAGGCCGAGCTTATGAGTGTCATAAAACAGCATCGTGATAGATATCGCCAGCATGTGGTGGATACAATAGCTCGTGCTGAAGATATCACCATTTTGAGCTCGTGAAAACGTGACATAAAATTTCTGATGTCCAACGTTTATTAGAACTCGCAATGGAATGGATACGGAAAGAAGATTGAGCTAATGCTGTAGCCCATGTGATCATGGAAGACGAGAAAATGTGGAGATTGGACGGGATGGTAGACACTGTTTTCGACCAAATAATAATAGATTAAAGTGTGACTGGGGATTCCTCTCCCGACGAGTCAATGGTAATTATTGTTAATTTTTCTGTTTTTTTGAAGTACTGTATTAGGTATAAGAAAATGTAATCAGTTTTACCATTGACACCAGGTAGCGCCAGCTACTATACCAATTTTTACGTAATTGCGTATGTGTTTTAATAAATAAAACTATTATTTTGGTACGCCTCTGCAGAGTTGGTAAGATCCGTTGGTCACTTCAAGTGCTAATGAATTATCTTCAATTGAAAATTGTTATAGTACAGAACCTTTTAAAGGGGAGATATATGTTTAAAATTTGTTCATTCATCAACATTTGAATCTGAAGACGCTCACGTTATTCTTTCAGGCACGGACGCATGTAGATATTCGTTTTTCAACGATGTGGTTCAATAAATCGCTTGGAAATCTCGTCCATTATCAAAGTTGCAAACAAAGTGGAAAATAGTTGCAGGATTTTCAATGCTCACAACAAATGCAAATCAAAAATGAACAAAGGTACATCGCAACCAGAGAATTTGGTTTAATCTGCGTGCCAGTCTCAACGATTTTAAATCTTTCTATTTAATAGCCATTGCCGTTTAACAATTTCACATAACATGTCAATAATTCAAACACTAATACAAACAGATGTTTCGGTAGCAACAACAGCGATAGTAAACGCACATTTTTTAGTTGGTTTTTACCAAATATTCCCACCTCACCTCACTTCACCAATCAGGGCCAGGCAAAACCTGTCTTCTTGTCTTATATTGAATGAGTATTTTCCGAGATATTATAGTTCAAAGTAGAGTTTAAAAACGCTGAAAACTTTTGAAACAACCTAATAATATTGCTTGTTTCCAGATTAGCCGATTATCAATTTCCTTCAAAATAACAGAAGTCGCGCCATTCAAAATGATCCACCCCAAAAACTAATAGTCCGACAGCTGTGAAACTTGAACACTTGTCTTTTGAAGGTTAGGGTTGACTAATGAGCATATGGATTCAATACTAGTAGCGTCATCTGTCAATCTACCATAAAGCGAAAAAAGTGTCGCGGTTTTTTTGAACCTTTTATAGTGAAAATTGAAATTATTCTTATTGGTAAGTATTCATATCGATTTTTATCAGGTATCGGCCAGTTCGATTCAATCTTTAAAGTGAATTAAAATGTCTATCATCTCAAATCTCAACAAAGTAATAATTTTTTTAAAATTAGTTAATCATTTATATTATTATTGCTGTATGATTTTCTTAACTTTTTTCTAACTAGTTTCAACATATATAAATAAAAAAAAGCAGAAAACTTCCAGATCGAGGTTGTGTGATCCCCCTATACAGGGTGTAACTAAATAAGTGTTAAACATTTGAGGATCTTTCATATAAAGAAAGTTCATTGGAGCATCCTTTGTTAAGATACAGCCCCTTAAAGGGGGTACATAAAATTTGTATAACAATTTTTTTCACAAGCACTGAAAGAGTTACAATATTAAAATTGATCTCAAGTTTTGTACTACTAAAAAGACACTTAGTCAGAAATTTATTTGATTTACCCCATGGTTGTAAGGGGTGGAAAACGCAACCCCTAAAATTTATTTCCTGTCGCAGGGAAATGGGTTAGAAGCTTCTAGAATATATGCTGAAATGTATTATCAACGGCAGCATCCTTCACATCGAATATTTGCTCGACTTCATCAACGATTACGAGAATATGGTTCATTCGACAAAAGAACGCAGGATTGTGGTCGCCATCGAGAAGTACGAACACCACA
>WOGN01006519.1:0-12398 GCA_015342105.1 Leptinotarsa texana | reverse complement strand
CTATTTTTAGGAGAGTTGATTTTGGAAAAAGACTTTTGGCAATTTACTTCTCCATCATGAAACGAAAAATAACGAATGGAAGGAAATAACTACAATAAAACTCTCTACAGAAGTTTCTTTCAGATACCAATTGGAATAAAATACCATTTCGAAACAACTACTTTCACATAAACATTAAGTTGGAGAAATATCACTTCTTTTCAAACTTTTGTTATGAAATGAAAACAGATATCATTCATAGAAACTCCACACAAGGTAAAATATGAAACATTGTTGATCTAAAATATCACCAACGAGAAACACTATCATTCTCAATGATGTACTTAGACGTGCAGAGACAAGACCCCTGTCTTATCACCTCATCGGCACCATTCTGGTTAACGAAAGAACCACTCATTTATTTCATAACAATACAAAATAATTTCACCAAAAGAGACAACTCTGTTTTTAATGCTTTTTATACCACTTGTATTTGTAACTAACGTTACTGCAGTTTTGTCCTACAAGGACATTTTCAAAGGAATATAATAAACTGAAATAATTAACAATGTACACTCTTATATACCTATTGAACCACTGTTGGTAATAACAGACGGTTCTTAATGACTTTATTACCCGAATTTTGTTTACCTGTGACATCAATACTATTACACTCCGGACACTTGAACTTATAAATCCCACACAAAAATTCATGTTAAACTGTTTTATTGAAAAAAAAGAATTATCTATATAATATACTGAATAAACTACAAAATAATTATGAAGATTCTAGTTAGCAGTCATTACCCCACTCTTCTCAACAATCTATGGTATTGATCAGATAATAAAATAATAAAATGGTTGGGCGTAGCGTAAGCTGAGTAAATATGTAAATACTACGCCTACTACGTTTTTATTTGTCTATCTGATTAATACCGTAGTTTGCTGAGAAGAGTGGTATGATGACTGTTACCGAGGGCCTTCTAAATAATTTTTTAGTTATCAGTACATTATTCTCTTTTTTTCTCAATAAGATAGGTAAACATACATACATACTTATTTCATTTTCAAGTTTTCAGTTTCTTATTTTGTCACTTGATTCTCCTCATTCTGTTTAGTTTATTTATTGCCTCAGTATTACAAGGTAATATGTAATCCGCCATTTTGTATCTACGGCCATCTTGAATTTGCATCTTTTTCAAAAGTTTACTACTATTCAACAAGTCATGCCCTGTCATTTGATACCCATATTGAGATAGTTGTGAAACAATATGTAATCCGCCATTTTGTAGCTGCAGCCATCTTAGATTAACAGTGATACGGGAATCATTGAATTGTATTGTCATCAAAACCTATTGTGTGTACCAAATTTCAGGTCAATCTGTCAACAGGAAGGGGATCAAACTTCAGTTAACTAATATGATCCAAACAAATAAATAAACAAACAAACAAACGATCAGGGTAAGCTAAATTAAACTGATTTTTTTTCAAAACAAACAAACATCAGTATATTTTGTATTGACTCAAAATAAATTGATGATAATTAAAAAATTCGATCTGATTGGCGAAAAACCATTTTATTCATATTTAAATCTTCTGTAAAGATGGAAGAGTAACTTTCATACGTCACTTTCATCATCGCGTATTTACTAAATTCCTTGATGTCAAAATGAATTCGAAGAGAGGGTGGAAAATATTATAAAATAAAAAATTGCAGAAACTATATGGCTGTTATTGAAATTGATAAAATTTCTGTAATTACAGCAAGGCAGGAGATGAAATAAGGTGATATCTCAAATTATTTTTGAAGGAAAAAAAATTTTTATACTTCTCTATTGATCATATGTACATATAAGGAATGGAAAACCTGCAAGGTAATGAATTCTTTAGACTGGGGGTGTTTCTTTAAGAAGGCTATTCAGGTTTTTTGAAAAGTCGGAACAATAATATAAAATAATTTCAACTCACCTTCAACCCACCTCTGTATGTGCATAGGATTTCCAGACATTTACATTTTTTCAGGTGAAGAGATGGATTTTTTTGCAAATATTACAGTAGTTGTGTGAAATTTTCCATACTATTCATTGTTTGGAAAATAAATCAGATTTCTGTGGGAAGTTATAGTAAATAAAGTGAAAATAATGAGCATTATTACTATTGTTCAAAATTAATGAAGCTTAAACGTCTTTTGCAGATGTAACTTAATAATGACGACAACAACCACAATCATTTCTCCATTTCTATCTCTTACACTGTTTTCAAAAATTGGTTTCAACTGAATGTTTTTTTTTCCGAAGTTGTAATATTTATTCGTCATATACTATTTGTTTTTCCTAGTAGTTAAAATCAGATTCATAAATAATCGATAATTTTATTACATAATATATACACCACGATAATATCTAATTAAATTACAAAGTTATAAAATACATATTTTTCTTTATCACAAAATAAACTTAAAATCTTATAGAATTAACAATTCATAAACTATATAACATAAACTCAACAACACCTATAACGAGAAAATAATTACATGATTTGCTCGAAGTCTTCCAAATAATATTTCCACTTTTGGCTTCTCACTGCCCTTTGATACTCGCCGCTGAAAATATCCGCCAGACTCATGCTGTTCTCTCTTCCCATGTTGGAATCTACCAAATTCCTATGAATCGATTCATGACTATTTTGGCGGAAATTAGCAGGGAGTATTTCAACAGGAGAGTCTCCAGGAATGGGAAACACGTTACTTCCAGTTTTTGGAAAATACTTCGGAGCAATATATTTCCTCGCGGCACTGCTCAAAACGACTCTGGGCATACGAGTATTTCTTTGATTATCAGTATCTCTACTGGTTCTTACGGTATTTTTTGGTATGTTGTTTACAGTTATAACAGATGCTAAGATATTCGAAAAAATACTAGCCCATAGTCTATCTTTACCTAACTGTTGCCTGGGCGGAACTATTTTATGTCCACTTCTGGTATAGGATGTAATTTTCCTAGTTGGATTTGATTGTGATTTGACCGTGGATAATCGTCCTTTTTGCGCAGCAAGAGTCGTTGATTCAGGAACTAGGTTGAAGACATTTTTGGAAGGTTTCATACCATATTGTTTGTGTCTCTCATTGAAAGTACCACCTGGACTTTTTGAATGGTTATTGTCCGAGGAAGAAGTCGGGTTGTAATTCCATATTCGCAGAAAAGTATCTTTGAAATTTTGGACCTCATCGCTGGTATGATTTCTTTCATATTTTTGTCCATCTTCTGCAGTAGAAGCCAATTTACTAACACGTTCCAACTCCTTACGTATCGGTTCTTTAATATTTTTTTTCATAGCAGTACCTTTGATTGATCCTCGAAGATTTTCTTTACTTGTTTCATTGAAGGTTTTGGTTATTCCGGTTAATGAAGTATCAACTAAGTTATTGACCAGAACCTTCATGGATTCTTCCATCCTTTTGCTTTCTCCATTTTCTACAATGAGTGGTTTGAGCGACGTTAATTCGGTATTTTTTTCATTACTTTCATCTTCATTCATTGTGAAAGATATTGTCGAATTTGATGGTACTTGCTTTGTTGTATTTATTTGTGATATGATGGTGACATTAGTAATATTATCCTTAGTTTTGTTGATATGTGGAATAACAGGTATTCGGAAAATCGCTCTTTCTGGTTCAGTTTCCTCAACAAAATGGGAAAAGGCGTCTTCCTCATCAATACCTCGAACAAGAGTGTTAGGTTGTTTTGTTAAGGGGGCTGGTTTCTTCTCCGTACTTAAATGACCGGGCAATTCTTGTTGCGAGGTGTGATTTCCAATGGTTTGTTTGAAGTTTGTTCTAATATCTGAAGTGATATTATTTTTCATGTGAATATTTGGTTCAATTTCAGTATGTAGAAGTTTCGTCTCATTTTCATTCGTTGTGGGATATATCAAATTTGATTTTTCATTTTGAGACTCTGGGATGCTAACATTTCCTGAAAAAAGTACTTTTGTGAATATTTTGTAGGTAACAGTAACAATTTTTAATATAATAATAAATCAGAATTAAATTTTTGTACATATCAACAGATATATCACAGTGGATGCCTACCTATTACTTCAAAGTGTTATCAGATATGGTTTTATATTAGATTCTTTTCTTTCAGGTTTTTCATTTCATAAAATTCTTCATTTATTTAATATTTATATGCAACGTATATTTGACAAAATATTGTCTCGAATTCATATTTGGATACTTTGCAAAATCGAATTTAAACATCACGAAAATTCAAATAAACTATCAGTTTGCTTCTGTATCTTGTCAAGTAAAGAGAAATTCATTTTGAATTATGATATCGAAAACCAAATAACTGTTATAATTCATATTTCTAGGGGTATTTTCAAGCCATTTTTAAATACATAAGATGCCTACTATAGCATTATTTTGAAATTGAACACAATTTGGTCTCTTGTATTCAAAATGAAAAATATGAGGATAAAAATCAACTTTTCGATGATAATCAAATTCATGAAACGCACCTTATAAAAGTAATTTCTTAAGAAACAGTTAATTTTTTCAAGAATTGGAATATTTTTCTCGTATTTTTTTATGCTTCCACTTGCAATATTTCAAGTTTTCTGAATCTCCAAAAATAACATTTTCATAAATCTCATTATTCAATATTAACTATCATTTTGTCGCAGAGTAATGAATTTTTTTATGAAAATGTAACAAGTCTGTCTTTTTTCAAACGATTTACTCTGCCACTATAATGATATTAATAACTGATGGCCGTTTTAACAAGTAAACATAACTTCATTAAAACTTTGATGATACTTTCAACAATAAATCTAAAATATCTCGCTCAGATCAAACAAAAATTATTTTCTTCAATCAACAGGTATAATTATCAGTTTATTAGATATTACGAAAAACGGCAATTCTGCATGAGTTCACACAGGTCTTTATTTTTAAGTTAGTGGCGTTAATTCATGAAATAGTTGAAAAACAGCTTTAGCTGACACTTCGCCCATTCATCATAAAGTTTTCTTCAATTAATATAAATACAAAAAAGATATTCTCTATCTTTTGTGATGAATAAAGACGATTATTATTATTATCATTATTATTATTATTTTTAATAAATTGTAACATACCATATGTCCTTGTTACGGTGTCCTTCATTACCGTCGTAGATGAATGTTCTTCACTTTCATCTTCCTTAACTCCCACAGTGATAGGTTTGGGAGTGGTTTTCAGATCTTCCTCTTGATGGGAGTTTACTACTTTTGAATTATCTTCATCTCTGGATTGTTCTGGACTATGAAACATTATTTCTTGAGATGTTTCGATTTTGCTCTGGTCAGTGTAACCTTCAGAATTGTCTTGTATAGGAATTCGAGTAATGTAGTTACCATTTCTGGGAAAGTTGAAGGCAAAAGTATTTCTCTCAAGAAAGTTTCTCGTTAGACCATGTTCCGGGTTTCTACTATGAAAGACTCTGTTGAACATCGGATTGGAAGCAACAATATCTCTTTTGAAGACGTGTTTGAAATTTTCAGGATGCGGCCTTGACGAACCATATTTGAAATGGGCTAAGATGAAGGTGAGAAATGAAATTGCTTTGATCTGAAAAAAATAGTAAAAATATTGTTTATATGAGACAAAAAAATCAGACACAGAAGCATATGTCTACGTTATGGTGGTGACTTTTATGAAAACATAAATTTTAACTCATAGTCCCAAAATGAGTACATTTGGTTAGAGAACAAAAACAAACTATTCACTTGTACTTAAAAATTCAAAATATTTCTTTAAATAAATTGAAACGGGGTATTTCCTCAGGAGAGACTAATTTTTGTATAAAGATGAAGAAGTACAAAATCAAAACCTTTCATTTCCAGAAATGTTTTAAAATGCTCTATACAAACTGAATAAATACAAGAACTGGAACTGTTAAGAAATGAAGATAAATTTGCTACCAAACAGTAACAGCTTCACTCAAAGATATGTTGTTTTTTTCTGTTCGCTATTAAACAAATTTTGCATGCCAGGAAAGCCAAAAATCTTCACAAATGCATTAGTATGAAAGGTGTTTGAAAACCAAATCGATATATCTTTTTATGTTTCACAGGCAAATTTCTTGTCACGCTGGGAAGTTACTTACAATATATTTTCAATTTTGAAAATAACCTTATGCATTTTTCTGGATGATTTCAGTTCATTTAGGAAACCTAACTTCAGTAAATACTTTGAGTTATAATATTTCCAATCCCCCTGTCATAGGTGATCAGAAACAATGCAAAAAAAGTCAAATACAACTGAAGCTGAATCATCATGTTTCACTTTTTTGTCCTATCATTTTGATTTTTTTTTCTCAACCTACTCAAATTTCATATTTATGTCAAATGCAAGTATTGCTCGCCGTAATATGATAAGATAATTTTATATTCAAACCAGCTCCTATTACTATTTGATCTTTTTTAGGGAAGCGTTCCTCACCAATTTCAACATTTTAGTAGAATGAGTAAAGACAACAAGTACTTTATCAAAAACCCAAAATGGCATATTACCACAAGAAAAGTTCTAATATTTCAAGCTCGATTATCACCTACACTTTTTTCAATGAAAATGTATTATCAAATTCAAATGCAATATTCTCTACTGAGATCTGATTCTGCAGAAGTGACATTTTGAACGCTACAGTTCAAAATGAAAATTATGACGGCAAATGTCAACTTCACTTCAAGATTTAAAGACAGAAAAGTCAAATGTGAATTTTCAAATTGATAATTTCAAAAGGGCCATATTAACAACTTCCTTCAGTCCTGGAGGAGTTGCAGCATTAGAAATTGTTTCATGTTTCCACTTTCTACATTTAGGGATTTTCAAACGCAAGAAAACATAATTTTTGTGAATTTCTATATTATATAACTAATAAGGCTTTCGGTAACTATTCACTACTATTTATTTCTTGAAATACTATATCAAAATTTGTTCTTCTTTGAACATTCCACCGTGCAACAGTATGGATACCTTAGAAATATTATAACAGGGATTAATATATTTTTTGAGATATTAAATTGCTGTATCATAATATATCATAATACATGTTCAAAATATGAGGGAAAATCTCTCTAGATATATTTGACTTTCACTTCACTTCATAAGTACTACTTCAATTAATATCACTTTAGAGAATATGTTTGAAGTAAACAGAAACAAATACAAATAATACTCACATTTGACACATACATGATGCCACTCAACACAAAACTAACTCACTTGAAAACTAACTTAAAAACAGATCAAGTTATCACTTTGGAAATTCATGTAGAAATAACTCCAAATTACAGTTCGACGACTATTTTATCCCTTCTTCAGTGTCCAGACACATAGACATACTATCTTAATAAATAATAAAATGGTACAATAATTCAATCATTTCGAGTGCCAAAGGAGATTAAAGCCATAACACTTGAGATGGGACAGGTATAATCTTCTAAACAATCAACCCTCTAAGACAAGAGGGGTAAGACCACCCTTATTTCTCTGTCAAGTGTCTACAGAAGTTCATTTAGCCAGAGTACTTATCAAATATATAAATATTTGAGGCGCCTCAATAGATATTCTGCCTACTTTTGACGAAGTATGAGGTCTGGCATCCGGAACAGTGGATGAAGACGAGTCTTGTAAAACTTTATTACGATCTTCCTGTTTCCTTTGTTGTGAGTCTATGTGGAGTCGTTTTTCTCACCATTGTAAGTTGTGAGTTTTAGCTATAATTTATTTCATTATTCACATTAAAGACAATTATTCTCTAGATGTTCGAATTTCGAAAACGAAATGTCCCCTATTATGAAAAATCTGTGGTCAATAGTTCTTTAATTTTTCAACAATTCCTCCATGTTGTTTTCAATACCTAGAACCATCTGAAATTTTGGCATTCTGCTTTCTCTATCATTAAACGAAAATTTTCTATATACTCTACATATCTGTATAAAGAATGTTTATTGTAGTTATTTTTTTCTTCTTTTCTTTGGAAGTTTCCCTCATTTTTTTGTTCAACGATGAAGAAGTAGAAAGCCAAAATCCTTTTTTTTTTCAATTACACAGTCTTTACAAAAAACATTCCTTTTCCAAAACTAACGTGAAATTTTTATAGCTGAAATTAACAGTTTAATTGTTTATGTATATCTACTCTTATCGTGACAGGAGCAGATTCCGGTGACATAATGTTTCGAAAGAAATAAATATGGGCATTTCATCATTGTATTGTTAACCGAAACAGTGCTGATGAGGATATGAGACAAGTGTCTTATCGAAAAACCTCGAAGCATTTCATTTTGATAGTGTTACATGTAAATTAATTTTTCTGTCATAACTTTTTCTCTATTATAATGTGTTGCAGGTCTATGAATGATATATGTTTTAATTACATAACGAATGTTTGCAGTACGAACGAAATTGAAAGAAGAGATTTTCGTGTAATCCAATGGTTATATGAAATTAGTTGTTTCGAAAGTGTTTTTCTTCCAGTTAGTATCTGAAAAAAACTTTTTTTTATGCCCGTACATCTTTCTGAAGAGTTTTTATTTTAGATATTTCCTTTCCTCCTTTCTTCAAAAGTCTTCCACATTTTTTGTTCAATCATAGACGAAGAAAACCAGAAATATTTTTTCTCAAAAAACTAATCTCTTCTTTAATAAAAATATTTAGTTCTCAATTTATCTATATTTTGGTTTTTTTCATTCTATAAGAAATATATATTTTTGATAACTTGAATGCATAAAGATATACTGATAAAAATCACAATAATTTAATTTATCCATCCTTGAAACGATTGTAGACATCATGAACAATGTTGTTCATAATTAGGAATTATATACAAAAGTTTTTTTCTAATGCCAAAAACTTTCTTTCCCTAAAATGCCAAGTTTTCAAATACCATGAGTAAAATAAAAAAATATATCCGAAGTATGCTTTGCTACTAATTTCAACATGATTTATGAAAAAATCTATGAAGTATAAACATAAACAAAAATTTTGAATTTTTTTTACAATATCTAAATTAGTTTTAATAATTTATTTCCGACTGATAAACTTTAAAATCCTGTAAAGGATTTATCAATAGAGACGATTACATACCCAAGAAGATGATCAAAACTCTCATCAAAGGTATAATCATTTCTGAACTGAAAAAATATATGAAATCGACTTATTCAAATTTTAAATGGCGATAGGATCATCACATATAATATTTTGTAAATCCAAACTAATATAAAGAGAAAATATCCGAAAAGACTGGCAAATGTCATAGTGCTCATTGTTACTCTCTTGAAATTCAAAAATAGTTTAGGGCTCATACCACTACAATAAAATTATGGGAATCAATTATCATCAAATTTAGCTCTAACCATCTACCACTTTCCTATGAGTCCTAAAGTTCAAGGCTAGCTAATCAGCTGCATATTCATGGAATCCCTTCATGTTAAAGGGCATTTGTTGCTTGAATTCATGATCGTGTCTTTCTAATATGTTACCATAATATACAAATTCCAGGTACATATAGTTTGTGAAGTCGATGACATCCCCCATACGAAGACGCCATCTATGGGGTCGATAGAGAAGTCAGTAGTCGAATATCAAGGATTCGTCCTGTATTTCATCAGTTCGGACTTCCATTCTATAATATAATATAAAATGATTCCTAAACCCTGAAAAAAACAATTAAAAAATCAATAAGATTAACCGAAAATAACAATTTTATTACCCAAAGACGATTGTGGATACTAACAATCGAAATGTCGTGACATAACTTGGTTTGAAATATTTTAATTTTAATTTTTCATTTTTGTTAATACTAATTTTTTATTTTTATTTTTTTGATTGTTGCTTGTATGTTATTTCTTTGTAATTTCATTTTTTCGTTTAATAAAATTGTTATTTTCGGTTAATCTTATTAACTTTTCAATTGTGTTTTTCAGGGTTTTCGAATCAATTTATATTATATTAGACAATAGAAGTCCGACCTGATGAAATACACCACGAATATTTGTCAACCACCTTCAAACAAATGATTCGTCCTGTTTTTCACTGCAGCTGTCACCGCAAGGCAACTAGTGGAAAACCAGAGCTAAAACAAAACTCATCAGTGGTGCTAGGCTGAACCACAAATGCCTTTGGCTGTACTCAACTGTCAGTCGAGGACAAGACTGAGTTAGTAAGGTCAATGACACCTTCCCTTACGAAGACGCCACCTATGAGATCGACAAAAAACTCAATGAACGAATACCAAAAATAAAAGAGGCTCCCCAAGTTGATTAGTTACAAAATCAAGCTTCAACATCGATCGCCAATTAGTGGAAAATCTGGTTTTCCACACCGTCCGGTTGATCCGTAAGATAAACTTTTTTACAAGGCTATAGAGTTAAAAAAATTTGCTAGAAATAAAACCACTACTCACTGCAATATAGTTTAGTGTGAGATATTCACTAGGAAAATGGTGAAATAATGAAAATCTCACAGTATCAGTATCACTGTATCAGTTAGCTTCGATATGGATTTTCTGTTCGATCAGGTATCGCTCAGTTCCATTCTGTTAATAAAACTACAGTTTGTTTTCGATCTGGAAGTTTTTATTCTCAACTTTTCTCCTGTTAATCATAAGACACATTCATAGTGAATCACATTTATTATTGTTTAAAATTTGTTTTTCAAAGTATTGCTTTTAATAAATAATAACTAATAAATTGACCTACATTAATTTTGGCAAACTGAATTTTTTTAAAGGACGGTAGGTACTCTATAATATCGAATATAACTTAATATCTACAATGCTCAATGCTAGAAATATATTCTCGATATTTCATATAATTGCATATGAATATAGAGAATCCCGTTATTAATTCACTATGTTCCGAAGTTTTTCCTTCAGAAAATAGACTTCAGTTCAATGAAAGTATTGTCAGATTCCGATTTCATAATGGCATAATGACATTTATAGTCAATATTTAGTTTCCTCCAAATCCTACATTAGTAATTCATTTTAAGGCCGCATTTCAGGAGTGTGAATGATGGACATAAAAATATGTAACGTGAGTTATACAAATGGTTTTCTGTTCCTACGTTTTTATTGTCAATCAATACTGTCAAAATTATTTGGATAGGAGTCGTTTGAAAATCGTTTCTATGTGTTACTGTCATAATCAACTAATCAACACTTCATGTTTTGTTTCACGACTATAATATCCGCAATATTTTTATCACACTTTTCCCTGACGAGAGACCGTTGAAAGGGTAAGGAAATAGTTTCCAACCTGAAGTAAATGAAGATGACTATCGCGGTGTTCACTTTTGAACTCAATAGTAAACGTTGAATGTCATTCTGTCATTTCTGATGTTTGTATTCACTATTCACTATTTCTTGTACATACACTTCAAACGTTAAGTCAAAATTTAAAGTAACCATTGTCTTCTGTAATATTCATATTTAAAAAATATTAACGAACTCCATTTTGCCAAAAAGATATTTGGAAGGAACTCTTTACTTCTTTCCTTCACATTGTTAACCAAACTTAATCATTTCCAATCATGTAATCGGTCGAATTGGAGGACTCCAAATATCTTAATTACTTTAAATACATAGAAACTAACCATAGAAATATTAAAATTATTTTATGTAGCATATTCCTACTTCTCTGCCTTTCACTAAGGTATTGAAAATCCCCTCTTCATGAACAATATACAGAGTGGCTGATATCGAAGTAAGACACATATAAGTTTGTTTTTCATATTTTATCCCAATACCTATAATATTATTTCCATTATCGTATATAAATGCTCGATTGATGCATATTATGTATAAGATTCACTCTGTATATTATTTATCATTAATATTATGTTCTATAATTTCTTGGGAGGTGGATATCTTCCAGTTTGCCAAAATCTTAATATTTTACATTTTTTCACACTTAGTAAAAATATTTAAAATTTTATATAACTTTCTTATGTACAATTCCCGAAAATTCGTGACCATTTTCCTCAGCTTTAGTCGTCATGGGTTTTAGTTTTATTGAGAATCTGCTTTTGGTGTAGGGGCTTCCCTCTTGTAGAACAATTTGCTTTCTGGATGCCATCTGGGGACGTCACCCATTTCTTCTTTTTCTATCTCGCTCTCTAACAGCTGAAAATATAACTTGATTATACACTTTTTTCAGACCAGCTTATTTCTGTCAATTGGTGAGTTTGATGATTTTGATACATAATAATAATAATATGGTATATGATGGGTACAGAGGTTCCTGACACAAGGTGCAGGGCCTGCCGCGAGGCGCCCGAGATCCTAATGCACTTGCTATCAGCATGTCCAGCATATGCGGTCTCGGCCTATATCCATCGACATAACGCGGCCCTAAGAGTGCTCTATTACCATCTACGA
>WOGN01006518.1:0-12398 GCA_015342105.1 Leptinotarsa texana | reverse complement strand
ATATGCTCTGCAGCATATTAGTGTGACCTTCAATCTGGCCAACCATCCCTGACAACAACACTGAAATACATGGAGCACTACAAGATTACGTTCAAGTTTAGAAAATATTATGTGATGCTGTGAGAAAAAAAAACACGTTTCTAGTCAAGAAGTGACTGACTTCTTCACCACGATAATGGGTCAGCACATTAATCAATCATTTTGCAGCAAATTTTAGCAAAACACAAGATTGTACAGCTTCGCCAGCCTCCGTACGATTCCAACATAGCTCCCTGTAACTTTTGTATGTTTTCAAAATGGAAAATGGCGTTGAAAGGTTAGTGGTTCAACGATATCGAGACTATTCAGAGTAATGTGACAAGCGAGCTGTAAGCCATTCCAAAATCTGCATTCAAGAACTGCTTTAAGACGTGGAAGCACCGCTGGGAGCTTGTGGTCCAATCAAATGGGCATAAAAAGATGCCCCGGCCCAGATGAAGATGAATATCACCAACACAGACATATGAAAGCAGACATATACTTTTCAGACACACCTCACATGTAAATATGTTTGTATAATAGAGTACCCTATTTAAATAAATCCATTCTTATATACTCTATTCCCTGATAGTAAAAAATCAATAAATTCTCAATATAAATTCATAATGAATGTTTGGACTACAAACTGAGTAGAGAAATGTGTTTTTTGTATAATTCATTGTATATATAAAAGTATTTGTTTAGAAAAAAAAAATTCTTTCCTGAAATTCAATGTTTATATTAATGTAGCTGTTTCAGGAGGGCTTTTTCTTCCAGTTTGTCTGAAAGGTACTTCCTTGTATGATCCACACATCTATGTATACAGTTATTTCTTTTGAAATTGATTTCTTCCTTTGTTTCTTTGGAAGATTCGGAAAATTTTTTTTGTATGAAGATGGAGTAATAGGAAGCCAAAAACTTTCTTCCTTAAAAATGTTGCAATTTCATCATGATTTGCCACAGCAGGTATAGGCGGGTTTATAATACTCAACAGGGTCCATCCTATTTTTGTATTGCATAGATTTTTAATTTATAAACAAATTGAAATTAATAAAATACTGAATACTAAGCGAAGCTTACCATAATGAATAAGGAAGAACCACACTCAAATTGTTTGAGTCATTTTTTAGATTAGCAAGCATAAACACACAGACAAAAATTCTAATAATCATTATCACCTACTAACATGATTTACTGAATTGAATGGAAATATGGTGCACTACTTTCCTACCTGTAACGCTTGTAAGTAGGAGACGTGAAAGGACTATTCAACCCATATTTCTTCTTTCTGTAACGCAGTTTTGAATGTTTAATAGGGGTTGACACATTTTTTACAGAGCCAATTTTTTCTGACAGGTCCACTGGTTTTCCAATCCATCTACAAAAAATCAATATAACAATTAGTTTTAACACAATACTTATGCATTATAATAATAATAATACTTTATTGTCATTAAGAATAAATCTTGTGGACAAATTTTGTGAAAAATACATACAAATGAAAGTATAGAAATATATTGCACGATTTATTAATGAATTATTAACATACTAGTAATATAAAACTAACCTTTCTAACTCGAGTGCCAACCGGACACTCTCTGTTTGATTGATTGTAGCCGGACACATTGAATATGGGGAAAACTTTGTAGATTCGTTATTGTGGTTCTCCAATTCATCAGGCGACCACAGTAAACTTCTTCCATGGTGGTCATTTAACTTCGGTAATTCCTGCTTTAAAACCAATTGACTTTTTTGATTGAATGGATTCCTATGAAAAATAGTATTGCCATCAGATCAAGTTGCAAACATAAATTTTTATAGCGTTGGGTAAATAAATTATTGTGAATAGGTTTTTTGCTGAACAATAAGTCTACAGTCTACATTTCTGTTTTTCATATAAACCTTATTATCATGATAAACGATTCGACAATAAAATCTGTTTGCGTAAAAACAAGATATTGTTACCAGACATAAAGTTAATTTATCAAAACTAATAGTTTGTATTATGTAGTTAAAAACGTATGCATACTTGCTGGTGGGATCTTTTACAGATCTCGGAGAATATATTTTCCCCAAACTAAGATAAGATCATTCCTGTTTTATTTATTTTTCAAGTATTGTTTTACCTGCTGTGTTATATATTAGATTATAAGTACTCTTTGTAATTGTATTATATTATGTTAAACACCTTATGGATGTCTTCTTTGTAACTTTGTATTATTTTGTAAAATAAATTTAATATTGTAAGACAAAATAAATTTTATCATCACCAATAAAATGGTTTTATCTTTTTATTGCAAAAAATCTACTATAACTAATCTAACGACATACACAAACTATAAGTTGTGCTCGATAAAATCCGCTTCAGGTAGACTTCTCAAAGGTCTTCGACAAGTTGGACCATACCATACTCATTTCAAAACTCAATGAAATTGGTTTCGATTCAAATCTGCTAATATTATTTTATTTCCATCTCAAGATTCGGTCCCAGTCTGTTGAATAGGTAATGTGTGTATTTGTGATGTAATAGTAAGAAAGCTAAATAAATGTAAAACCTAAACCTAATATAGAGGACACAAATCTGATGAATACAGTGCAATTAGTGGCGCTCTACAGGAAAGCAATCTAGCTCCCCTTCTATTCTTCCTGTCCATCAACGACATAGTATTTAATAAAGATAGTGAAATTTTATTATTTGCTGATGATCTCAAGATTTTTCGTATCATAGAGTTACCTAACAACAACGAAATACTACAAAATGATTTAAATAAATCAGCTCTCTGGTGTTCTTCAAACAATCTTCCAATCAATCTAAGTAAATGTAAATGTACCACCTATTGTAACAATCATACAACTATTGACCACAATTATTCAATAAATGATAATTTACTGGTGAAAATAGACAGTTGTAAAGACTTGGGAGTATTCTTTGATACCAAACTCTCATTCGTAACTGCTGCGTAAAGAATGTTCGGGCTCCTATTTAGGAACTGCAAAGATTTCAAAAACATGGAAAGTTCTATTACCATCTTCAACTCATTTGTTAGAATATGGCTGTCTTATCTGGTCACCTATATATACTACACACATTAAATTACTTGATTCTGTCTAACGACGGTTTATGAAATATGTCATCTACATATCTCCCTCATTAGCAATGTGTTATAAATTAAATCAAGTGTGTCAGAAAGTAGACATTTACTCAAAAACATTGGATGTATTTAAAAAAGAGATAAAACACATTATGTTTGAGAACAAATACCTATTTGAATTTTTTTTTCCATGAAGGTATTACTGTTAGGATGTATGTCTATTTTCTATATCAAACACTTTTTTTTATGTTACTTATGAAGCGATTCTGTAATTGATATTTGTTTCAGTTTTGAAACAAATGTTTGGGAGTACAAACTGAATGAAAAGAGTTATTTTTGTGTAATTCAATGAAATGCACTTATTTCAAATTTATTTCTCTCAGATTGAACAAAAAAAAAACGTTTTGTAAATGATTTACACATCTCTATGAAGAGTTTTTATAGATATTCTCAACTTCTCCATTTAATATGTTTTATAAATTGATATCGCTCTATTCATGAAATACCTATTTCGATTTTTTGCTCTTGCTCAATCCAATAACTATTTTTTATCTAGTGTAAAGGAGTAATGGCTGAAGAAATTGAAAATATTAACTTGCTCAGAAACATAATAAAAAGCATGTTAGGTACTAATTAAAAAAAAATATTTTCAAACAAATATTAGAACCTACGAAGTGCAATCTACTGAATTTTTTGTTGATTTTTACAAAAATCCCAAAGAAATTTTTTTCGTATGCTCAATATTTGAAGAGATACTAATGAATTTTTTTACTATAGAAAAAGATTCTGGGTTAAAAAAAATAATGTTGCTGATAACTGTTTGATAAGATTTTCAGTTTTTTTGTTTTCCTGTTCTTTGGCTCATTTCCATCATTGTTAAAAGTATTAAAAATTAACATTTTACCTATGGCAATAAATTATGTTAAAATCTGATATAACAATTCATTTACCTCAAAAAATCCAAGTTTAGACCAACTACCAATAGAAAAATACATAAAACTAAACTGGGTTTTACAGATTTGTTTGTATTTCTACTAGAAGTATTATCTTCAAACTGTGCTAATCTTTCCTTCAACTGCAAATTTTCCTGAAAATAAAAAAAAGTTGAATTTATAACAGATGAAAGTATGTAGAATTGAATGAAGAATATTTCTCAGGAGTGGTAATTTTAATGAATGATAATTTCAAAATACTATGTTTCATTGCTGTCCTCTAAATAAAGTTGTTCTTGTTGAAAATTTGGTATTTACAATGAATGAAGCTATAATGACAAAGGACTATTGACATAGTTCAATAACTTTTGTTATTATAGCATTTGAAAATAATTATTGCAAAATTATTTTCTTTCTGAACTGTTCTAATCTGTGATGAAAATAATATGACAACAGTAATTGTCTGTGAAATTTTGTATAAGTTTCAATGAACCATAATGATGATCTGAATTCTGCATCGATATTTTTTTGATAGAATAAATTCAATAATTTAAATCTTTTGTAATTTTTATAAAGTAGGTCCGGCAATGTGCTATACAAGAAAAGAAACGGACTAAGTACATTTTTAAGGAAAAAGTCATACTTTATAGAAATTTTGGCTTGGAGAAACATTCAATTGTTGATGCAGGGCAACCGAAAAGTTCAAAATTCAATTTACATAAACTGATGTTCCCAGATGACTCCACATTTTTGACAAATGGAACAGTCATATCGAAACATGCCGATATTAGAGCCATATCAATAATTATGTACATCTTCCTAAAATAATTATGTATATGTTGCTTTATTATCAAGTAAACTGATTGAATAGAGGTAACGTTGAGACACCCTGTATACTTTTTTTGCATCAACAAGCAAATATTCTCATGAAGAACGACTTCTTAAAAAAGTGAAATTTTGATCAATTTCTTCTCTATTTCTTTTCACATAACATTTTAAGGAGAACAACAAAAAAAACATATATTTTCTTGACCATATAAGTGTTAGATTTAGATAGGAAATTATCTGGAAGCGGGGTTGTTTGTGGACATTGCCAATAGAAAGAGTAGCGTAGATCATGGCAGAATGTTCGGTATCAATTTCATAAAGTAAAATGTTTTCTTTTGGAGTTTTAGTGTTTATTGTGAATTCAGGTGAGCAAAAGCTTTATTCTGATGGAGATATAACAAACATATACCACATAAAAGTAGTTTTCTTCTTCTTCTCGATGGCTGTCGAACTAATTGACTAGAGATGAAGTGTCTGTTTTTTTGGTGTCAATAACATCGAATGCTATACCCAGTAGCCTCATGTTCTGAGAGGGTTATGTTGATAACTTCTAGAGCCACCTGATAAACATCATGGCTATTCTCAGTCCTACCAGTTGTGTGACACAGCAGAATCAACCCAATTTCAACTTGAAAAATTCTTTTGAGGAAAATATCTTGTAGAAGTTTGGGTTCAAAAGCACAATCTTTGGACGGTGAATTAGACACACAACTCACGCCAATTCACTATTTATGCTTGCTACTTTCGAACACTCTAACTATAGAGATTTGGAAATGTTTTGAGTAAAACATGATAGATGGAGAGAGAAAAAGTTATGAATTAACATTACTTATGATTGTGGGAACTTACTGTTTGCAATCTCTGGTTTTCTGCTGACAATACTTTCACTTGATCTTCTAAGGAAGTGACATAATCTTTCTTTTTCTTTCTAGATAAACTAGCTGACTCCCTGTTCTTTATTTTTCTTTGTTGCCTCTTTAGGATTTTTGGATCCACATTTATATTCGCTACAGAATATCTGTTTCTTTGATTTATAACAACAGAAGGCACAGCTACTGTTGGAATAGTAATAGAAGGTACGGCCATAGTTGGTACAGTTACAGAAGGTAAAGCTACATTTTGTTTAATATTACAGACACTTTTCTTAGTGTTATCAATTGTGGGAATGTGTGGTACGGTAACTTTGATATTTTCCAGCATAACAACATTTTGTTGGGGAGGGGCAACTACGGGTTTCAAATCTTTCTTTAAAACTAATAAATTATTTTTCTTCACTGGTAACGAATAAGGAGTTTTTGGTACAATTTTCACATGCTTTGTTGTCAAGCAAGGAGAAGTAGTATTTGAGCCTGTAACTTTTTTTATAGGAGTAAAGAGAATATTCTTTGGTGGATCCTTCAGCATTCCTGCATTGAAAAAGGATTCAGGAGAGGCCGGTGGAGTTTTCATTTGTATTTCATCTTTTATATCAGAACTGTGTAACTGGGATGTGGGTGATACAGATGCTAATGAATTTCTAGATGGTGAACTATCAGACAATTCGGATTTAATTTCTGGTTGAAGGTTAGGGTATGCTTCAGGGCCGCAGTTTGAAAAGTCCATGAATTGCAAATCAGCAATTTCGTTGGAAAGTTCTTCGTCTTTACAGTATGGTGGTGATGCTATGTCTGATAATATTTCATTTGGACTTTTATCATAAACTGAATTCAACATACTAAGTTCGTCTTCACCTTGATTTAGCAACAAGGGTATATTCAGTTCTACAGCGAGTTGCGTCAGAAAATCTTCGTCAGAGATAAAATCTGTAAACTCTGAAAAATAGTGAATTCAATCAAAACCAAAGAGAACTGTATGTTCATTTCAATTACCTGTAGAACATGAGTGGTCACTACATGATTCTGGAGAACTTTTGAAAACATATTCTTCCAAACCATAGTCTTCTGTAGTTAACATTATTATTTACCAAATGTCCAACACAGTGCTAGTTCCTTTTGAAAATTTCCACCCACCAGATCAATTATTTATGTCGACGTATTTAATAATTGAAGTTATCAGTTTCTCTTATCAAAATATTTTGAACACACATGTTAACAGGTAAGCAGTGGTTGTTTTGCCGGCTGCAAATAGTGCAAATTGATAATCCACTTAATCAACAGTTTTTACTTACTATTACCATTAATGGTAGATTATGATATGGCTCAGTATTTGTGAAAAGTAAAAATAAAAAACGTGAAATTTTATTGTTCTAAGAAGTAATGATCTAATAACTGATTCAGCAGAATATCCCTTAACGAAACTGTAACTGTCTAATATTCCGACTTTCGGAACTATTGTAGATTTGTATTTACAAATCACGCAGTATTGAAATATTTGAAAATATGATAAGATAAATTGGTATCCTATTTTTATACATACTTATAGTTTATAGCTATGTGGAATTGTGGATTATGGTTTTAATCGTTTTAAATATCCGTCAACGATAGTCTAGACACTAGCCCTACAAAAACATGTTGACCAATACGACAAAAATAAAATCACTAAAACCCAATTCTAAGGCGGCGTTCCTACGAGGCGTTAATCACGACAGTGAACCACTCTTTCGTGAAATACACTTCTGTGTGAACGCATAGTCGTTAAACTTGCTTTCGTGAGGAACGGCGCACGACTCAAGCGTGGATAGATCAAACCTGTTTGATTTTCAGTCGTGATATACCGTTCGTGAAGCCAAGATGTCATCACAGTCATTCGCAGTAGGTTTCTAAAATCTTCTGAAAAATTGCTTTTTAGTTCCATACTAACCAAGTTTGACGCTCCTAACATATTTCTTCGCTGTATCCATTCTCTAACCCAAAAACGTCTTTTTTTTCGTTTTCTTGTAATTGTGTCCTGTAAGCACTCCATCTTTTTTGCTAAGATAGTAGCAAAAAACGAACTTAGAACAGCACAACTTTCAACAACTAGATCATTCATGATCGATGTTTCGATGGTGACTAGTCGAAACGCGAGGCGTGAACGGCACGAACCCCCCCAACCGTGTGAACGTTTTATAAATTCACACTTTCGTGAGTGTCACGAACGAAAGTTGTGAAAGTTTAGTGAAAGTTCAAGAGCGGTTTTACTGAAAAATAAAAAAAAATCAAAATATTTATTTTTATTATAAAAATGACTATCACGTCAATTTCACAATAGAACTTGTCTAAAATCTAAATTTTTCATGATGATCTTCTACCACGTAGTAATGGCTATATCCATCAATTTACTTGTCTAAAACATGTTTCACCCTTTAGATACATTAATGTATAAGTATAATGATATAAATATCTCTTCTCATATTATGTTATCAATAAATTTCTATAAAGTCCGTTATGAGCCTTATGTGGAATTTGTAGAAGGACACTGATATGCTTGAGTTGAATCGAAAACAACAATCTTTTATCTTCAAGAGAAGTGAATGCCATAGAGTGTTTGCATCCAACTGTGAACTTCTAAAGGTCGCTGTTAGAGAACAGCCAGTTGAAAATAACTTTTTTGTAGACACGTAACGCTAGAAGGGGTTATTTATCATTTCATATATGTATGTGTGTATGTGATCACATTTGCTCTTAATACCTTATTCAACCGATACTTTCCAACTACAGAAATTATTAGAAAACTGATTTTGGAAATGGTGCACGTTTTCCTGAAATTCGTACAATTAGGTACCTACTTTTCTATAAGTGCACCTTAAAAAAATATATAAATCTTTGATAGGATTTATACCTAGTGCTGTAGAAACTGAATACATACTGACATGCATGATGGTTTTGCATTCTTCAATAGCTTTTCCTCACCAATGAAATGGATGGGAAAATGCTTTGTGCAAATGTGCACCATCAGGCAGATATTTTCTGACATCATCCATCCACTGTTTCCTCTTGTTTTTATCCTATAAATTACAGATTTTGATCAGGTACAATGCACAAATGAAACCATTCAAATCACCAATTGAGAACAAGTAAAGTTAAAAGAGAATACTGTTTGGTTGCTTGGAATTCTATATGCTAACAATTACCACAAGTATATATTTAAGAGGTTATTAGGTTTCTCATCATAGTTTTAAACAGTTGTTTAAAACTATGATGAGAGTAGTTTTAAACAGTTTCAAAATGACCCATGAGCATAACACCAAATAATTTTAACCACCCAATAAAAAAAATTAACACAATTCCACAGTACAACACCCTCGAGTTCTACAAAAATTTTCCACAGGATGTCAAAAATATACAACATTCTGTTATTGATTGGGGAACTATTTGTTTGGATCCCTACTCAGTCAGTGATTTACAAATTTAATTTATCATTTAATACTTAATTGTTGATATAGTTGAACATGACCAACTCAGATATTTTAATTTAATTTTTTATTTGTTTCAAATTTTATTCTGATAATAATTTCATGATATTCTAAATGGATATTGTAATTTATGTAAGTGTAAACTTACTTACTTCTCAGAAGAGTGAAAATAATTCTGTAGAAATGCAATAAATCTATCTGCATACTGTAATATTCATCGGTATCTATGACTCTACTTTAAAACTCTGTAGAGGTATTATTTTTAAAATTCCTCAAAGTGTAGACTTTTCTTGCAACTGAAAAAATAAAAATAGTGCTGTGATTAGCACTATGATAATGACAATGTTGCATAAATTGGCCTTAAGTGAAAACCAATAATGAATATATCTACCTTCCGATTGTTATTAAAATTAGGTGCAGAAAATCCTTTAATGTCATAATAATGACACTCTAGTAGCAGAAGATGGATTTGAAAGGTCGAAAGAATATGAAGTTTGTTTTTGGTGTAGGCTGATACAAACATAGTTCATTTTTGTGGATTAACAGAGATTATAAAATGTTTCATTTACCTTTGACACTGAATACAGAATGATTACTCGAATTTTTACACTGTCCACACAAAATACAGAATTATTACTACTGGAAAATGTAACCAAACTAAAATAACTGAGAACTATCGAACGAAGACTATAACAAAAACTACGAACAATGTAAGATGGGGATGACAAAAAATTTCAATTTCAAGGCACCAAAAGTTAGAAATACTTTTTGGCAATGACCAATAATAATTAATTTGACTGACTCAGCTGGAACATGAACAATTCAGAATAGCGCCATCTTAGAAAAACTCTGGTAAGTATCGTTGAAAGCAAGAGGTGGTTCCTTCAAAAAGTTCTAAACAAAATCTAATCGTTGCATGAACCAGGGTTTCTATGCATCTTAGATAGAGGAGCAAACGCTGGCGGTGTTGTCAGATTATACATATTATCCACTGTTTCAGTTTCTGATAATTGAAATCCTTTCAGTGAGACACGTTATCCTACGAGCAAACCATGTTTTCAATACAATGCTCAACATAAAGTCATACTCTACTACAATAAGTACTTGAGGAGACTACCGGTAATCTACCCAAAATATTTAGATTGTCAAAAACTCTCATATTTCACAAAAAGAAAGACATACAGAACGTTATATAAACCAATTCAAAACATTTTGTTTGAATGTAAAATGCGAGGAAAAAATAATATCTAGGAAGACTTCAAGTAAAGTACCCAAATTATTACGAGTGATCTGATCTGAGCTTTATAGATCATCAAAAATTGCTGAAGTATATACAGTTGTCTGGTTCGAAACAGTGTTCCAATATTTTGAGAAGTGGCTTTTGCAATATCATAGACATGATGTGCCAAGATATATTGGTGTCCATTTCAACCCCCAATAAACTTATTGAAGCAGAAAGTGGAATTGTGTGAACTGGTTCGGAGACATTTATCTTTTTGTAGAAAACCGACGCAATTGAATTGAACCTAGTTACTTTCACCTCAAATGGAAATTACTTCTGGATCCTCATTAAGATATGCAACCTCCTGCTGCCGGTGAAGATGTGCATCGGTAGCCGATGTGCTGGAAACCAAATGGAATGACGAGACAAGTGTGCTGTCGTCAGCAAAGCAATATCTTGGATTGAATTCTTGGTTTTATTCAATAAGTCGTTGATACCTGTCAAACGCCAGCGTAAAAGTATTGCAGAGGTATCCTTCGACGGCCACTTGCAGGAAACATTCTTTTAGGAAGCTGAAAAGCCACACTTAAAATGATTCGACAAGCCATAACATCGAAGTTCAGCCAGCAAATCCTCATGCCACACAAGGTCAAAGGTTCAAAAATATCAAGCGCAACAGCTCTTGACTCTCCATGATTATCGACTGCGGTATTCCAGTTATGGGTAATATACGATTGAAGGTCTCCTGTTGATCTTTGTTTTCCAAAGCCAAATGGATGATCGCTCAAGATGTTAAAGCCTTCCAAATATTTGAGTATATGGTAGTTTACAGCTTTCTCAATGATTTTTTATATCACTCTAATGCCAAACTTTGTGTGTCTTAGATTGTTCCCAACATTTATCGATTGGGAACTTTGTAAATTTCTGAATTGGTTGTTAGGTATGAATCAGGACGACTAGCACATTTTCCATTACGGTCAGGAATCCTGGTTGGCTCATTTATAATCTGAGTAAGTCCGCTACTTATTGCAGCTTCGTGACCTTGTACGTCGTTGATATTCGAAAATTTGAGCCGTTCGATACTCTGAATATTGAAGTCACCGAATATGGAAATTTTTGCTCTGGGATGATTGATTTACATAAAGTCAATGAGGTGTGAAGAGAATAGTGCCCTATATTGTGTATCGCTTGGCGGTCGATTAACGCAACATATGAATTTAGTTATCTTCTTTGATGTTATTTCGAACCAATTTTTAAGGTTCTAGCATTTCCTCTCTTTGACAGGAGAGATCACTTCTGATAAAAAGAGACATTCCAAAGTTACGTTTGAATCAGGAGTAGAAACCATAGCCGGGATATAGGAAATTGACGGGGTTTGTTGAAGCACAGACTCTGGTTTCTGTGAGTGCAAGAATATAAGGAACTATATTTGTTTGCAGATGTTGGTGCACTGAGTTTATATTTGAGTTGAGTCCTCTGATGTTGCAGAAATCGATTTTGAAGTTGCTAGTGGGCCTCTTAGCGACTGGTTACCATGCTATTTCCTTGTGGGCTGATGTTATGAAAATCCTTTTGACTGTCAGAAATAGTGGTTTTCGAATAACTTCTGCATGATGATTCCCTCGAATCAACCTCCACCCATAGAACCGATTGGGGAGCCCTTTTACTTCCCTAGGAGCGCCATCAGGCTATTTTTCTTTATATTCTCACCCCTGAAACCGGAAACAGTGGCACAGCAACGAAACGTTAGCCCGAAAGCAACTTCACGCCACCAAAGCGGTTGCGATGGTATCTCACCAAACGATGACGGGTGGAACCAGCATCTACCATCTACCAGTAGGACGTATAATGGACATGCTTTTTGCAAACAAATAAGTGAAAATATCATATTCGAGAAAGCCATCGAAATAGCTTTAAACAAGTGAGTTAGCAGTCGAATAAGTCAAGAGGTAGTCAATAGACGTGATTTATTA